>RXPK01001869.1:0-64451 GCA_004143645.1 Protaetia brevitarsis | reverse complement strand
CCTATTCTTTAATATATTTTAGATGAGCGACTTCTGTTAAACAGACTAAGTAGCCTATCTTTAAATTTTGTAGTGGCTTCTATGGTAAAAATACTTACATCATTATTATTATTATCCCACATATATTTCTACTTTCAATAGCCGATTTTCGACGACCGTCTGACTCACACGCTTGCTTTAGATTTCCCTACCGTGATGGTGGGAGACATTTTTCCCCTGCAATGCCAAGCACCAAATACAATATAAATATATATACGTGCAAAGAATAGTTCCGCTGGCGCACTATAGATGTCCCAGCTGGGCTGGTTTTAGAAAAGTGTACGACCAAACAAATATTAAACGTGATCTGACGTGGTTAAACGTAAGTGGAATTTTCCGTTTCACAAACACGTAAAAATATAAGATAAACGAAGAGTCGGTGCGAGACGAATGAAAGTGGTTTAACTGCGCGCGCAGCGAAGTGGTAGAGCGTTCATTCAATGAATTGTCATTTCGCAAAATTATTATGAAATTAATATTAAAGGAGTCAAAACAAGTAACAGTTTAATAATAAAACAAAAACCAAAACACACATATTGGCTTAATGAATTAATATTCGTTTTATAGTGAAATTAAAACATATTTTTGTGTTAAAGCGAAGCTACAGACGGAATATTTGCTTTTATTTATTTCGTCAAATGCCTATTAACTTTTTCATAGCACATATTATATCTTATTTACCACTGTTGATTTATTTGCGGTGATAAAATATTTTTGCTTTTAGTGGACTAGTGACATACATTTAAAATAATATTTTTTCTGATATATAAATTTAGTTTTTTTTGCCAATTCTTGTCAATATATCTGCAGTTAACAGCGAGAAGAATTAAGAAAGATTGGATTTAAAGAAATTGAAAGTATATTGCAAGCACTTCTTGTTGACAAAACATTAATGAACAATTTTTAAATTGAGTTTTTTTTCTTTTAAGAATAAAATATTAAACTTAAAACAAAAATCACTGAAAAAGAAAAGTAAATCTAAAAGGACGAAATTTGCCGAGAAAAAAAACATAAATCTACTTCTCAATTTTTATTTTCTTAGTTTTTAAATTAATAAGTTGTTTTGTAACTTAATTTACTTATATTTATGATTATTAATAATCAGAAGCTGTTTGTTTTATTAAGAAGAATAAGTATTTAGTTTTATAATATATAATCGTAGTTCGATGCCTTTTATATTTAAAATTTTAATAAAACGCGGGTTTTTCGTTCGAACGTATATACGAAAACCTTCTTCTCCTCCTCTCTCCTATTGCTATCTTCGCTTCTCCCGTGTATAGCGGTACTGTCGCTAACTTCAACTGGTGTAAAGACGGGAAATTTATATAGTTTTTCTTATATATACAAAACATTTTTTACTTGATTTACTTATGTTTACTATTACATAATAATAGAAATTCGTTTTTTATATAATGATAAAAATATGTAGTTTGGGGGTACAAATCGCCATTTATTTTTACATATATGCACCACTTTACTTATTAAAAACACCATACATGATGACACATTCGCGCTCTTTCTCTTGAGCGGCTGAAAAGTTACGACGTAATCTTTGGGGGCAACATCCGTATATACAAGGTTACATCGTAACCTTTCAGCCAATCAAGAGAAGGAGCGCCAACGCGTCATCATGTATGCTGTTTTTAATAGCTTTGTTTGTTTGTGTGCTTGGAGCAGTATCTACTGACGTCATCAGAGTAACTTGAGGGCAATTGTCACAGCTATTATGAATAGGAAAAGTAAAAGTAATTTTTCAAACTAATGAATCTAGACAACAATAAAAATGCATCATATACTAGTATTTATGTACCTACCAAGTAAAGTTTTTAAAATATAATGATCGTTCTTTACATCAATCACATTGGTATCATTATATTATCCATATTTGATGCAGGTATAAATCGGATTACATTTACAAACGACAGTTAAAACACGGTGTTAAGCGCGATTAGGTTATGTTGCACAAATTGCTCGTAATTGCTCGGACGTCAGATCGCGAGCAAAAAGAGGAACCTCTTTGTGATCTGGATTTGCTTGCTCTAAACAAACAAACACGCACAAATCATGCTCTAAAATACAAACAAACGCGTAAAATTCCATGGATCTGCTTAGATCAGACAAACAAACAAACCTAATAAGTAACGTGGTGCATATATGTAAATATAAATGGCGATTTGTACTCCCAAACTACATGTTTATTTTTATAATGAAAAACGAATTTCTATTATTATGCAATAGTAAACATAAGTAAATCAAATAAAAAATATTATATAAATATAACACAAAACTTAGAACTACACACAAATATAGAGCATAACATTAAATTAGAAACTAAAAAAAAGTAAAGTAAAATGGTAAAAAAATAACGATTATATATTGTCAAACTAAATATTTATTCTTCCTAATAAAACAAACATTTCAATGTAAACACGCGAATTATCGCGTGGCGCGTCATCGCCTATCCACCCTCTCCTTTCCCCGGGCCTCACCTACAATCTGCCTACAACTTACGAGGTAACTATTGCAATTAAATAATATTTTACCGACCCGTAAGAGAGCCATCTTGTATGTAGTAGTCTAACTATAAAGTTTATATTTAAATCGAGACGGACATCAATGGCGTGCTGCCATCTACCGCTTTTGTCCAAAATGTTTAAAAATCCGTTAACTATTTTGTCCATAAGGTTGACTAACTAGTATGTATATAAACAAATGATACATACTATCTATCTATCTATCATAACGTAAAATCGGCTTTAGTTATATATTTTATGATTTATTATTATTATTTTTTTTCGGTAGCACCAGGTGAAACTTAGTAATTAGCCATTGTCGCCTTGCTGTCACCGTACCTGGCTAGATCATCCGAGGCAGTACTCTTACGACTACTACAACAGCTACTCCCACCACAATCCGCTACTCATCGCCATCATCGTCACCATCGTCATTATTATCATCGTGTTACTTCGTCGGCGGCACCACCTTTCGAAAATGTACATTTCGGCTCATACGGTACCTGACGCCAGCAGATCTATCGTCCAAAACGTTATATACAAATCAATCGAAATTCAAAAAAATAACAATAACGAAAACAATAAACAGAAGAAAACGAAATAGTAAATAAAATATCTCCAGTAAGGAAATAAAAAAAAAAGAATCGGGATAATCACAGCCGATTTAATTATAATTAATTAATTGACGATTCCAAAATTACAAAACTCTAGAAACATACTCTATTATATAATAATGGTATATAATGACTACATTTTTTTTTTAATGTTCGCACAAAATCAGAATCAAAACTTTTTTTTTTATAGGAAGAAATTTGATCGTGCATTTTTTTATTTTTTCGATTATATTGACATTAACGTTCGTTTTAAGTTTCGGGTCAAAATTTCCAGTACCACATTGAAAGCTGAGATGTCCGTGCACGATCATTTTTACAGTACGACGCGCGCATTCGCTCATCCATTCGTTTCTAAGATAACGTAATAATTAATCAATTGATCGATATACAATCCGTTCGATGTTAGATCAAATGAAATGAGAATTAGATATTTAAAAAAAAAAAAAATGAGGAAAGGATGCTTTAATTATGAAATAACTGTGAATATATATAAATATATTAAAAAAAATTATTCTATATAATATATAAGATGGTATATATTAAATTAATCGCTAATTTAGTAAAATAAACTCATCATCATCATTATCATCATGAAGTAAGTTTAGTGAGAGCGAAAGATGTTGAGAGTTAGAGAAGGCATACGGTATCTTAAAAAAAAAAAGGGAAAATTATTTCGCTGTGTATCATCGGTAAAATATTAAATTCATCGGCGCACACTCCTCTCTCCACCTCCCCTCCCAAATCGTAACGCCCGAAGAATTATTAGTGTCCGGACGTTTTAGCCCGCGGACTAAATCGGCCTGCCACTGATTTTTTTTTTTTTATTACATATTACGAGACATCATGTTATGTGTACTACGATAATTGTAATTGTATAATGTACAAAACAGGACAAGACTACTAAATTTAAAGGCTCTGTATTAATTTCACACTTTCTAATTTTTATTATTATTATTATTATTATTTTGTAATAATTGGATATGTGATTGTACTTCCGAAGTACATGGTTTTAATCTATGTTTTTTTTTTTATGTATTGTTCTCATTGTAGCGTGTAGTTGAATTTTATGTTTTTATATACCTATTACATATATATACATATACCTTTTATTTAATAGTAATGATAATATTTTTAATATATATATTTTTGTTCAAGGGCGTCCGTCCCGGGGGGGGCACAAAAATAATCTTTAATTTCCCCGCAATTTTATTTTATGATTCTGCGATATTTATTAATTTTCCCACTATATATACATATATACATTTTTTTTTTAACATTATCGATTTTCAGTGATACTTTGTGATAATTAATTATTCTTGTGTTTCCCCCGCGCGACGGACGCCCCTTCAAAAATTTCTGCATCAGCAATAAACAATTTTCTTGTGTGTTCTATTATTATTAATTAATATCTGTCTGGATTTGTGTGATTTTTCGTTTTTGTATCATTTTACGAATTTTAACAGCGATTTGATGTGACGACACAAACGCGCCCCCACTCCGAATCAGTGACGTAGAATTATGCGTGCAATATTGCGAAAGGTAACGTAATCAACTTCGATGTCAGATAATAATAATAATTTAATTTTTTTACACGATAAAAATCTAATGTTAACCGAAAAAAAAAAACAGATAACCGCTTAATTGTGCTATATCAAGATAAAAAAAAATAGCTTCTCAGATTTAAGGGGATCCACACAGATTTGCCACACATGTAGTACGCTATTGCATGCTTTTATACACGCAGTTTAATAAACGCCTTCATTTCTGTGTTGTGCTGTTTTAGGTTGGATATTTGTAATTAATCTAAGGACGATGTTGGGGATTTTGGTTTTTAACTTAAATCAAATCTGTTTTAAATGAAACACAGTGACCGGCATAAAATTTGCATATTTTTTTTTATTATTATTATTTAAAGACAAACTCAGTCAATTGTGTATATTATATTAATTAAATCAACAAAATAAATTTTTTGTTTTGAATCGTTTTTTTTTTTTCATTTGTGACATTTATTTGTAACATAAACGCTTCTTTAAAATAATGATAACTCGATGATCAACTCAAATTCTTTCCTCCGCTTTCAAAGTAGTTAAGTGCCACTAAAATGGCAGATTTATTATTTCTAACCGAGTTATTAAAATTAGACAGAAACTTTTAACTTACAAGGGAACACCGGCGGGTGTCCCCCTCCGATTTCGATGAAACTTAACAGATCGAAAGAGTACCTTAAAATAAGAGACACGTATTTTTTTTTCGCGTATCCGCACAATTTTGGGGTACAGCCCCCTCCAAAGTTTGGACGATTTTTATTTTTGCAAATATTTCCTAAATTATAACAGATATTAAATTTTCTTCTTAACATAATTTGCAGCATATTGCATGGCCCTTTTTCTTATTCATCAAAAGAAGGCCGATTTTACATAGAATACGATGATGTATAACAAGTTTAGAAAATTAATAATTGTAAAAATAGAAAATAATAATAAAGCTTCAAAATTAATAAACTGCTTATTGATATAAATCAAATGAACTATAACAGAAATAATTTTTATCCTTGACATAATTTCCAGCATAATACATGGTCTCAAGGTAGATATCTTCATAAAAAGCTAATAACGGGGACGGGTACCCCATACCCCCGTATTTTTTAATAATAAGTTATTCATTATTCATCAAAAAAAGATGGCTTTTACATAGAAAACAATGGTAATAAATTTGGAGGATTAATAATAAAAATAATTGTAATAATAATAATATAGCACATTAACAACAATTATTTGTTATCGTTACTCCGCTGCTCTCCTTACTTAAATATTTCTTAATTTAGAATTGTATCTACTCGACAAGCTATGGTCAAACCTTCTATGCCTACTAACTTATACTATAACTATACGAAACTTTTATCGGTGGTAGCAATATAAATCGTTTTATCAAATGTTCAAAGTTTTGTCTTTTGGCACTAATTGCTGAAGTTCGGCAACACAATGCCCACTCCAAGAATCAATCAAAAGGACACTCTTTGGCCCGGTATTCGAGAGAAATACATCCGTTAGCCAGGTTTTGAAATGATTTGAAGTGAACTTACCAGATACCGAAGAAGAAATATACAGATTTACAGGTCGAAACAATGATTGCGCAACTCGAGGTCCAAACGTATTCGTTACGTATTCGACTCCTTTAATACTAAAAATAGTGGTGAAAGTAAGCGTCCCTCTGCAGAAATGGCTGGCAAAATTGTGTAACTATGTGTTGTAGAGTGCAAGGATTGCACAATACCTTCAAAGGTTTTCTCACCCTTCACAGCTAAAGTACGACCGGAATGTACTTCTAGATTAAATCCGCTCTCATCAGCTTTGTATACGTTGATTCTGCCAATGTCAGTGATATAAGGTTTGACTTCATTAATAAAAGTATCGCTTACTAACCTTAGGTTTTCCATATCTACGCGTAGAACGAGTAATAAATTTTGTTATCTTACGTGATACTATTTTATGTACCTTCTTGAAGTGCCATATCCACCAATGTCCTGCTGTAAATGATTCGTGTCCAATTTCTTCTTTAACTTCTAAAGCCCACCGTCGAAGATCCATGTCGTGAATTATTTTTCCATCCAAAATGCTATTTTCAAATTTTGTAAGAACGTATTCAGTAATAAACCGTAATTTATCCGTGTGGGTGCCGCCTCTATTAACACTTTCTTCCCATCTGCGCAACTGTCGTAGCAATTTTACTTTTTTGAATTTTTGGATGACACCTGCCAAAGTACGTGGCTTGGATTTACCACTTTTCCAGTAGTCGACAGCTTTAGTTTTGTAATCTAGGTCTATAACGCTACCATCTTCTTCAGGAACACATGTAATATCTTCATAATTGTCTTCTTCGTCTTCTGCTGTTTCTTCCACAAATTGCGCTTCGTGTGGTTCTGCTAATTCTACAAACTCTAATCCCGTTACATCTTGAAAGGAGAACATGGCGTCTTGTTGAGCAGATACAATTATATTTTTTAAGGCATCATGCAACTCACTTTCTTGCGGTGTCAAAGGAATTGTTGCGATGCTAGTAACTTGAAACGTTGCAACATGTTCAACACATTTGTTATATTGCGCCATTGTGCGAAACTATAGGTACTGACCTACACTGCACGAAAAACGACTTCTAATGTTCTCATTTGGAATACTCGTCTTATATACTTATTTCCTAAATGCAGACGTGACCACTTAAACGTTCGTGGTTAATTACTATGCATCGGATTTATTTTATCTATATAATAATATGATTAATCACCAGATCCCTTATCGCGTTAAATTTATAATGCAAATTACCAATTATATCTGAAGTGACTGAATAATTAATTAAACTCACGTATGCGTAGATAAGTGCATTTTAAATTCATCACAATAGACACGTACATATTGAGTTATTATTACTATTATTAATTTTCTAAATTTATTATACATCACCGTGTTCTATGTAAAAGCGATCTTTTTTTGATGAATAATGAATAAACTTATTATTAAAAAAATGCGGGGGTATGGGGTACCCCGTCCCCCGTTATTAGCTTTTTTGAAGATATCTACCTTGAGACCATGTATTATGCTGGAAATTATGTTAAGGATAAAAACTTATTTTTGTTATAGTTCATTTATTTTATCAATAGACAAGTTTATTAATTTTGAAGCTTTATTATTATTTTTCTGTTTTTACAATTATTAATTTTCTAAACTTGTTATACATCATCGTATTCATGTAAAATCGGCCTTCTTTTGATGAATAAGAAAAAGAAAAAAATGTAAAAAAAAATGGGGGTACGGGTACCCCGTCCCCCGTTATTAACTTTTTGCGAATACGGACGACGCCACCCTTAGGCCATGCAATATGCTGCAAATTATGTTAGAAGAAAATTTAATATCTGTTATAATTTAGGAAATATTTGCAAAATTGAAAATCGTCCAAACTTTGGAGGGCTGTACCCCAAATCGTGCGGATACGCCGATAAAAAAAATACGTGTCTCTTATTTAAGTACTCTTTCGATCTGTTAAGTTTCATCGAAATCGAGGGGGACACCGCCGGTGTCCCTTGTTAGTAATTTTTGTAGTATACTCTACAGGATGTTTTGAAACATCGTTTAAAGATTTTAAGGGCATGTACGATCGAAAATAAGGTTAAAAGTCATAATAAACATATGTCCACAAATTAACTGTTTGCGAGAAAACAGCGATTTTATCGCAATTGCAGAATAAGTTTGCTTTAGCGGTTTTTATTAAAATGTTATTGCAGTTTAACATAAAATAGATTATAACTAAAGAAGCTGTTCAAAATGACGTTCTTCCATTTCGACACAGGATCTACATCTGCTTTCAAAGGAAGCGCGCACTCTTTCAAAAAAACAAGTTTTTCTCGTATTATCTAACAACAGTTTCTTTCGTTGGCGCAACTCTGGAAGATTGTTTACGCGTGTTGCGTTACACTAAACTTTTCAAATAACCCCAGATACTAAAATCCAACGGTTTAATCGGAGACCTTGGAGGCCAAGCAATGGGACCTACTCGCCTATCCATCTCCCAGGAAATTCATTGTTACGATGTTCCCTAACAGCACGCGTAAAGTGCGGTGGAGCTCCATCTTGCATAAACCAGAGGTTTGGTCATAGATTTATAGGTAAATCTTCCAAAAGTTCAGGTAAAGTAGTTTCCAAGAACTCGAGGTATGCAGGACCTGTTAAGCGTTGTGGCAAAACAATCGTCCTAACAACCGTTCCCTATCATGGCCTAACCAGAATGTTTAGAAGACACGTTGTGGTGCCTGCTCAACGGTAGCATGAGGATTCTCGTCACACCAAACGTGATTGTTGTGGAAATTAAATATTCCATTTTTAGTAAAACCAGCTTCATCAGTGAAAAGGATGTTATCAGCGAAATCTGGCCGATCAGCAGCTGTTCGCAAAAACCACTCACAGAAAGTCCTTTTCGCTTGATAATCCGGAGCAGTAAGGGCTTGTACCGTTGGCTATGTAGGGTATAGGATGGCTCATAAAGAGTTCTCCAAACAAGATTGCTGCTTACATCCACTTGAGTCGAAATTCTTCTAACACTAGTTTCAGGATTTTCATCAATAATATTCAAAATTCGATCTTCTATCTGTGGAGTACATTCTATTCTCTGCCGTCCAGTATCAGAAGACCGCTTCTCAAACGAACCAGTTTCTCTTAGTCGTTGAAACACCGTCTGAAACATCACACGCGAAGGCAGTTGGCGATCAGGAAACATTTCAGCATAGAAACGACGTGCTTGTAAAGAATTCCCATTAGCACGACCGTACATGAACACCATATCTCTCATTTTAGCATTAGAATACGCAACCATTGTAATTGCAACAAATTGCACAAAACGTCAAATTAAACTGTCATAAAACAATAGCTGATAAGCACCTGTTTACTGGGATATGTTATATCCATGTACTACTAGGAACACTCGCTGTTATCTCGTAAACGGTTGATTTGTGAACATATGTTTATTATGACTTTAACCTTATTTTCGATCGTACTACATGCCCTTAAATATCTTTATACGATGTTTCAAAACACCCTGTATATTATCGGGACATTTTCGTCTTAAAAATACCGTAAAAACTTTATTTGGGAAATCCATTAATTCAATGTACAGAGTGTTCCGCAATCAAGTGGCCAAACCTATGGTCGAGGTATCAGACATAATTCTGAACAAAATGTCGTCTATTCTAGTGAAACTTCGCCAGTTTATAGACCCCGTGGGGTGTTATTCAAGGACACTTTCTGTTGCTGCGGAACTTAAACTTTAGGAAGTGGAATTGAAGACACCACGGCACCGTTGCAAAAAGGAGGCAGCTTCATTTTAGCAATTTTTCCAGGAGAAGCAAAAAAACTTAAACTCTAGTTCTATGAGAATACGTAATATACTCACTAAATACACTTTTTTTTTGAAATTTCATTGAATAACAATATCAAAAAGAAAACGTTGGAGCTGTCTCCTTTTGCACCGAAGGGTAAAAAAAAATACCAAACAAATTTCAATGCAATTTATTAACAAAATGTTGTCAAAAGTAATACATAAACACAAACTAATCATCTGTAAAGCTATCTTCTGGCTGAGTAGGTTCTTCCACGGTATGTAATCTTAAGAAAAAGGGAAACCTGTCATGACAGCTCAACTCTCCCATACCAATAGATGTCTCTGGCCATATGTCCGTGATGTTGCCTAGATGCTATCTCTACGTCGAGGCAAATGTCATCACTTTGCACAGTCTGAAGTTATCTTCATACATGTTATCTGTCATGGTACTCTCATATTCTCTGACTTCTGGCTGTTGTGTTAAACGGTTTGAACCTTTGAACGCGTGTTGTGCTAGGTGCTCTGTTTATGTTTATTTGCGTTTTGGACTTTCCCTTTATTACTGTCGTGTTTGTCGCTTTTTTTTTCGATAGTAATCTGCATAGAATATGGTAGAGAGATAGGATAGAAACTGTCTGCAAATATTAAAATGAATATTTATTGCAGGTTTGTTATTAGATTCGTGAATTTTTAGTTTCGTATATGCTTTTACCTAAATTTCTAATAAATACAAGTAATTAATAAGCATTTATTATTTTTCTTTGTCCTTTTCAGTAGTAATTAAATCGCTGATGCACGTGAAAAAGGGGATAAGGTAGTTTTCGATTTCCACAAGATTAATGCTAATCGATAACGACTCCTCTCCTTTTTCGCGTTCACCAGCAAAACCTAAAATTATTAACTATTATTAAAAATACCTATTTTTGAATTCTACCGCCAATAGTTCTCCCCTGACAGTAGAGGGCGCTATAATCGCGGTTTCACTTTTATTTTATTAAGGACATTGCATTCTATTTGGTTATCCACGAGTTCTTCTTCTCCTTGACACTACAGCAGGGGTGGAACTCTGTGTACAATAGAATTCTATTTATCGCTTCATTTCTACAGCATTTGTACTCTGTGTGGCAATAGTCGATTTCTATATGCCGCCATATTGTCGCCTAAAGGCGATACGTCGACACACCCATGGTAAAAGGATAATAGGTATGCTCGTAACAAGGTGCGCATAGCGTGGCTGGCCCAAGTGACGTCACGTCTGTCATTTATTTGTTGTGATTTATCATTGTGGTTATGTTAACTGTCAGTTTTGTGAGCAGATTGTGAGGTTTATATATTTATAATGTACATATTTATTTATAAAAGGCATTTCTTAATTATTATTTTTTCATTTGGCATTTTGTGGTAATCAACAATTATTTTGTTAACTACGTACTAATTGATTTATATCAAAAAAAGTAATCACTGAATTATATTACTTCTATTTTAAACTTGTTTTACTTATTTTCCCAAAAAAACTACACATATTTCCTTTCTAATTATTTATGCACGACTTTATTGACTGCTTGCACTATCGCTGAATATCATGAGTTGCACGACTTTATTGAAGAGATTGCAGTGGGCCCAAGTGACGTCATGTACGATGTGCGCAAGAGCATACCTATTATCCTTTTACCATGGACACACCCCGCTTTGAAGGATAGATAGATCGTTTAGAAAAGGATAGCATTTACTAGTTGATGGCTTCCTTCACAGCTTACTTGTTTGAGTTTAAAAGAGGTGTGAAATATTTGGAAATGATTTGGAATATATAAACGGATCGCTTTTTTCGCGTAGAATACGTCGTTTTATATTAAAGATGCGCATTTCTTCTAACGCTTCTTCTTCATCCACACCCATAATTAATGTATTGAGAACATTTAAATCAATAAATAAAGATTAGCGAATAAAATATACAAATATTTTTTTCGCAGTCCTAACCTAAACAACTTCTTTATTCCCACTTAATGCCACCTGTGTGTTGTCTTTTTCATAAAAAAATACTAGGACGTCACGCCAATAAGTTCCAAACGGTTGGTGTTCGCCCATTTAAGGATTAATTCTATTCCTAAATTCATTGCACTATTTATAGACACACAGAGTAGCAATTCACCATGTTACCGACTTCAAACATAGAATTCTACTATAGAAAACTATAATAGAATTCAATTGTGGACACAGAGTCTAACCCCAGGTCTTCAAACCACAAACAGTCAGAAGGCACATATTTTGTTCCAACGCTACGCCATGTTTTTGAAGGGCGAATAAGTCCTTAAGGAAGGCACTCGCCAAACTGCTACACTCCACGCCCCTTGCCGTGTATTCCATGACACGATAAGATGATATACGAAATTTCGGTTTTACACGCACTTCTTAAAAATGCCATTGAAAGGATCGCTAAAGTTTAAAATCATTTCCTGGCAAACTGGAACTACTGTCAATATGCGGCATCTGTTTTCCACCACTGCAACCCATTCTGCTGGCAGCACGATGCTTTCCCGTTTCCTTTTTTCCTTTTCGACAGATCCAAAGGTCGAGAGCTTTTGCTAGCCGACATTTTGTAAAAGTTATATTATTCGAAAAATTCTCTAAATTTCACAAAATGTACGGAATAAGAACGTGAAGGTGGTTAATGCGGTTTGATAACCTAAACAACATCGGGACGTCTTCTACATTGCACAGCATGTGTTGCACCCAAGCGACCAAAGTATGAACTATACAGGGTATTCTACGTAAGTGGTTCATTAAAAGTTTATGAAGTTCTATTATCTACTTATATTTGAGATTTTGGCACCATTATCTGTTCGATTGGAACTATAAATGTAAAATACTTTAACCAAAATATCACTTCCGGTTGACCGGAAATGAATGTCAACTTTGTTATTTTAAATAGAATGATATAATTTTTATTCATTTTTGCTATTCCTATAACGACCTGTTGCCGCTTTTTGAGTTATTTGAGTTTGTCTTTCTTTTCTTCCCTAAGAAACGGTACACACACTTTACATCCTAACATACAGAGTGTTCAAAACTGAGGAGCAAAGTGACATATTTTCAACCGCAGAAAACTCATTTTTTAAAAATAGAACACCCTGTATTTTAATTCGAAATTAGAAAGTAAATATCATCCCTTATCATTTTATATCAGCATTCCCTATACCTATCTTTAATAGATTTTGAGATATGAGCGACTATTTGTTAAACATACTAACCAACCCTACCTTTAAATGTTTGTAGCTGGCTCTGAATGGTTAGGACTTGCATATGTATCTATATATTCTATATACATCTGTACCTACATAGTTTTGCGAAGTCAGTACAGAATATTATGTAAGGTTCTGTATTCACATGTACGAGAACTTCATATTTACAAAGGAAAATCTAGAAAGTATTACCTGGTTACAAATTTGAAAAACTTATGAAATTACAATGAAAAGTAACAATAATTAACATAACTTAGTGAAAAGAGCTTTCGCTGTTTTTTGCCTAGTTGCATCAATATTTTGAGTAGAAGTCTTGAGGTAGGGGCGTTGATTGGATATATTAAGTTTTAATACATTTTTTTTAATCGTTTAAATTTAACGTGCCGCTAGATATAACAAACTTACCATCATTTTCAAATGTATTGTTGTGGAAAATTACAATGTTTTGATAATAATACGTGAATTATTTCTAATCAATGATAAAAAGACTTACCAAGTTTTTGTTTTATTACTTTAAATTGTTAGTGACCTTTATTCCTGCTTGTTTTATCTTTTTTTATTTAAAATAAAATAGAAGAAATAAAGAAAATGTCACTATTACTTATTTAAATAAGTAATACAATTATATATTTTATCTTGTTACAGTGTTAAAACATATTCAAAATATAAATTATTTTAGCAATTCTTACTTTTCAATGAAAGCCTGAACGGAGATATTTGAGTGCTGCACAAATATAAATAAACAGCTACATCTAAGACGCCCCCTTGCTTTGTATATAATATCAAATTCGAAAGACAGTAAAAAAAGTATTTTTCAAATTATTTCATTATATTTATAAATAACTTTGACAGTATAGATGTTCTTCTTATAAGTTGTAAACAATAATATTCTATTCTGTAAAATAAAGAAAACTTCCAGCAAACAAAATTCAAATGTTCCAAAAATATTTTTGTTAATTAGAATATTGCATCGTCAAATTTCTTGCTACGATTTCGTATTTGTTTTTTATTTATTATTATATTCGTTTTTCTATACTTGAATGTATTAAAATCTGACACCATCTAACGTTTATAAATTGCCTAGTGGAAAATATTTCTCATTAAATAAAACACCAATATTATTTTATTTTAAACGTAAACGCATCAAACATGTTATTTATACCGATTTCAATCAATGAACATCGATTTTTTAGAAATCTACGTATCGATAAAAATCATCGTCCACGGTCATTTGCCCTTACTAAATATTTTTATACTGTTACACCAGACCATTCGGGGTTAAAATTTGGCACCACTGGTGTTTTAAGAGTTCCAAAACAAACTAATAAAATCAAATTTTTACACTTTAATTTCATATTTAATAGTTTTTCCTTGATAAAGCGGTGGTTACGTTGTCCAACTTACGACAGAGGCACCTCACGTAGTTTCAAACAAAATATCGTAATGACTTAGCCCGCATAATATTCAATTTAGAGAAATCGTATATTTCAAATTTTATGCCAGTCACTGTATAAGATAGAGAAAATGTATTGCCCAAACACCCTGACTCACTTGTATTTCTCTCTGTTCAGATTGGATGTTAATTCTCCATGGATAAGTTTCATATGATAGGAACTGTTAAAAATCGAGATCATTAATTGTATGCCGTTGAGAACATTGAATTTACTGATATTCTTATAAATATGCTGAAGTCATCATATGAAGATAAAGTCTATAAACAGTGGTCACGTGTCGCGTTACATTCTAGTAATTATTTTAAAAAAATAAAAATTATTTTAATTTTTCATGCATTACCTGACCAGAGATGAATTTATAATTCATTCAGTATATTATTTTTTGTCCTGATTTTGGATGCTTAGTTTGCTCTGCCAATAAAACAAAAATAAAAAAAGCCCAAATAAAATCCAGCGCGCCAATTGCTGGACTGTATATTTCAGCCCAACCTATGTTGTTTACAAGTCATAGGTAAACGGCTAAATATACAATAAACTAGAAGATTATCGCCTAATAATCTTATCGCACATCGATCCTCAGGTGGCAAACTGTCGTCATAATGACGTCGTTAAATGGAACTACGATGTCGAAAATTACATACATAGGACGTCAAAACGACGAGTTAACATCACACCCCACCGACGTCATTTTAAGACGAACTCAGTACGTTATTTGATACGTCGTGATTGACGTACTTTCATCTCTTAATATATGACTTAATTTAGGGCAAAAATAAAAGTGTAACATAGAGAGAATACATTTATTTTTGAATGAAATTTGAATGTTTAAATTCAACAACAAATTGTGAAAATAGCACTGTTAAAGAACATTTAAGACAAATTGTACATTAGACAATTTGCAAATACAGTAATGTAAAACTATTCTAATACATCTATCTTATCATTCTACATTATAAGATGGACTAATTGTAAATATAGGTAGGCATATAACATTTCATACCAATAACATCATCACAAGAACTTTCGCAAAGGAAAAACACACTCTTACCGGTTAACGTATAAAACTCCATGGGGGTATAAGAAACACGCCAACCGCGAACATATGCAACTGGAGGCATCCTCTGCTACCCGTTGTGAGGCGTGTAATTCAATTATGTATTTTGAGATTTTTTTTTTGTTGTTTTAACCTTTAAAACCTTTCTACCGTTTAGGTGTAGGTTATTTCGAGTTTGAGGTTAATTTCTTGCCCTTATCTTCTCTCTCCACTTTTCCGTCTTTTGTCGTTTCTCTTGCCTCATGCCAATTCATTTCTCTCTCGGTTAATGCTTCCCTTATCTCATCGTTCCATGTTCTTCTTGGTCTTCCTCTTGTATTTTTCCCAAATATTTTAGTTTCATAAATTTTCTTAGTTATTCTTTCTTCTGACATTCGACAAATATGTCCATACCATCTTAGCTGTCCTTCTTCTATTTTCGTTCGTATTGGTGTCATTCCCAAGTCTTCCCTTATTTCTCATTCCTAATTCTATCTCTTCTCGTTTTATTTCTACTTTTCTTAGGAA
Source organism: Protaetia brevitarsis (assembly GCA_004143645.1). Classification (NCBI taxonomy): domain Eukaryota; kingdom Metazoa; phylum Arthropoda; class Insecta; order Coleoptera; family Scarabaeidae; genus Protaetia; species Protaetia brevitarsis. Next base: position 48,167 of record RXPK01001869.1, on the reverse strand, counting down.
TCTCATATCCATGCGTTAATTTTGGATTATGTTTTCGGTCAGCGTCCAGGATTCGCAGCTTACATCAGCATTGGCCTTACTATTTTATTTATTACGTCGACTTTCAGTTCTTTTGCACCTCTTTTTTTCCCAGGAATGTTCTTTTTCATCGTATTATATATTCTTCCACCCTTCTTCATCCTTTCATCTATTCTTTGTCTATCTTTCCATTGCTGCAATTATCGTCCCGAGGTACTTGTATTCGTGACCTGTTCAATTATTTGTCCGTTTACTTTAATGTTTATGTTGTTTTCTCTTTTGCCACAATCATACTCTTTGTCTTTTCTGTATTTATTTTCATATTGATTTTTATAAGTTCTTCATTTAAGATGTTTATATTATGTTGCAGGTTTTCTTCGGTTTCTGCCAATACCACCATATCATCGGCATACATCAACTCTTGCTATACTGGTGGGTTCATTTCCAATATCCCAATTTTAGTTGTTTCATTTTTGTTTTGCCTTCTTTATCGCGTCATCTAATACACAGGAGAACAAAATGGGGCTGAGAACACATCCTTGTTTAACACCTATTTCTGTTTTTAAATTCTTTCGACTCTTCATTATTTATTCTTACTAATATTATATTATCCTTTACATTGATTTTAAGACTTCTACGGTTTCTTCGTCGATTTTTCTCTTTTTTAATGACTTCCATATATCATCTCTCCTTACCCTATCAAACGCCTTGTGTAGGTCGATGTAGCATATATGTAATTTTTATTTTTGTTAATCACTTTTTCACTGGCTTGCCTTACTATGAAATTAAGTCTTGCGTACTTCTGCCACCTCTAAATCCATATTGCGTATCTTCAATCGTGTCTTCCACAATTTCTCGAATTCGTGTGTCCATTATTCTTGCAAATATCTTTCCCGGTATACTTAATAGCGTTATTCCCCTATAGTTTTGCATTCTCTTTTATCACCATTCTTAAAAATGGCAAGATTATTCCCGTGTTCCAATCCCTGGCATTCTTTTGATCTAATCGCGAGGTTCATTATTTTTTGGAGTTCTTTGATTCCTTCGCATCCTAAAATATTGATCATCTCCGCCGTAATGTTATCTACTCCCGGTGCTTTTCCTATTTTCATTTTAGCTATCGCCTTCCGTTACCTCTCTTTCAGATATCTCTCTTATTTTGTTCCATTTCCATGCTTGTGCTATCGTTTAATATGTCTCTGTCATTTTGGTCAACTCTTGGAAATATTCCCTCCATCTTTCCATTATTTTGTCTTCATCCGTTATTATGTTTCCCGGTTTATCTTTTACATTCATCATTGTATATTCTTTTTTGTTTCTTAACTGTTTTAATGTTCCATAAAACAATTTCTGGTTTTCTCTAAAATTTTGATTCATTTTTTCCCCGAATTTTATCCATGCATCCTTCTTCGCTATTTTTTACCGCATTTTTCACCTTTTCTCTTTTCTTTATATTTATTATAATCTTCCGAATCTTTAGTACTTAAGTATTTTCTCCATATATATTTTTTCTCTTTAATTATTCCTTGTATTTCTTCGTTCCACCACTCAGTCTTCTTCATGTTTGTATTTCCTACTTTCGTTACTCCACAGCTTTCTTTGCATGCTTCCAATATACATTCTCTAAACCTTCTCCAGTATTCTTCTACCCCTTGTCCTTCCATATTCTGTTTTTCTCTTAGCTTTCTCTTCACTATTTCCTGGTATTTGCTTCTAATATCGTCTTCTTTAAGTTGTAACTTTTTATTTTTTCTTTTACCTTTCTTCTTCTTTTATCTTGTTTGGTTTTACTATCTATTCTTATCTCCATCTTTAATAAGTAGTGGTCACTATGTATTGAGATGGGATCTATTTTTTCTATTCAGTTCAAATCAAGCATTAAAATGATATTGCACTAAAATTAACGACATTCAAAATTTTATAAAGCTATTTTGAGTATGCAATATTCAGTTGCTCATATAAATTTAAGAGATTATCCCCCGTGTCTAATACATAGTTATTAATTAGCAATAATGTTTATATTTATTGGTACTGAGTTCAAGAAAAGATTCTGCTAAATATTAACAACATAATAACAATTTTAGTATATGTATCTGGTGGACGTTGAACCTTTTATAATGACCTGACCAATTGAAGACGTCAAAAAGACGACTTTTAGTAACGTCAAATGCACGTCTTGTAAACTACGTCGTAGGTACGTCAATTACTCGTCTTATGATGTATCCGACGAATAATTACCAATAATTGACGTCATTATGGCGGCAGTGTGCTCTCTGGGCCGTCAAAAGACGGATAGAGTTAAAACAAAGTTGAGTATTACAAACAATTTGAATGTCATTTCTACATTGTGATGCTCACGACTATAGGTTACATATGTAGAAATTGATTTCTGTATTAGGAATAAATACAGTGAGGTCGTAAATTGTGGTTCCCCGTTCATAACTTTTTTGAAAGGAATGTGATAGAGCAATGCAACAAAAACAAGGTGAAATTAGAGACAATTTGTGATTTTTTGGTTATTGAGATACGCACATGGCTTCTGATGTAAAATAGAGGGCGTAGCTGTCTTTAAAATTTAAATGGGGAAGTAATTTCACAGAAGCTCATTTGGAAGATATTTCTATTACTTTTATGACAATGCAAACAGTTTTACGATTTTAAAATTTTTTACCAACTTATCCAAGATTAATTATTGGGGCACCTAACGTTGCTTTTTTCGATAGTAATGAAGGGTGGGGTACGTCTTTAACAAACAAAATATAGTTCATTTAAAATCATTTTGTCTACTGCGAATAGATATTTTGTAACCAAGCGTATCATACCTTATTCTTTATTTTATCTTAGTACTTTAAACTGTAAGTCTTTAATCCAATACAACTATCTTTGTCTGTGCTACTGAGAAATTAGTTTTTTTAAAGTGCTTAAATTTGATGATCTCGAGTTTTTTAACGGCTCTTACACTATAACAGATCCTATATCCCGAAAATATTGTGCCAAACTTTACGCTAGTCTTATAGGCGTCAAAAATATGTTATTTTGTTATCATAGAAACGCAAAAAGGAATTCCGCTTTAGCTTAAAAATGAATTTATGAAGAAGAAGTATTATAGAAGTGTGTATATAACATATGAATTAATGCACGACCAATTACCCTTCCTTTCCTATCACTCAAGTCCTCTTTATTGATAGGAATACTATACATCTTGAGGATTACTTTGAGATCTACACATACATAACTGAGCCATTTAAACCAAAAATAAGACTTCTGTCATTTTGACATTATCATTTACCTTATCAAAAGTAATATTATCAAAATCTTAGCGTTGAGTGACATATCGTTGCAAGAAACATGAAATTTATGATCGTTTATGAATAAGTAGATACTCCTAAATTGATTTTCCAAATTCGATGGAATATGAAAGAAGTTGTTGAAAAGAGATCTTCTTGCACTTAATTTGAATATGTAAAAATGTTAAATATTAAAAAAAAAACAAATATACAGGGGTTAATACAAAATTTATGATTTTTTTTTCTTCTCTAAAATAGCAGGCCGTGACTTTATATTTGGGTTCATTTTTTTAATTCTAAACAACTAATTTTAATATTTTGCTGTATTCTTCGTGAAAAATGTAATAAAAGATGATAACGTATGCTACCTGGTTTATTCAAACAATTAGAAGTAAAAGGTTACACATGCAATGTAAAGCCTTTTGAAGGAATGTTTATTAAAAAAATCTTATATTGTTACTAAACATATTTTATTTAAAAAAATGTGACATCCAAACATATTCACATTAAATTAAAATAAAAACATATCTGCGACTTATATAAAACTATTCACGTTGGCTTTTACCATGAAGCAAGGTTGGCATCGGAAATAACCTGAATTTCGTTAGCTTGTTTTAGCTCAAATGCATGTCTATGTCTATTAAAACATATAATTCGTAATATGTATATTAAAAGATCCACGTTTCTTCTGAAGATCTTGGTTCAAAAGTGACAATCTTGCCGCAAGTCTTTTGAATCGTTTCTTGCCCAATAATATAATTTCTTGGTTTAACATTTACGTAAAAATTTGACCATTTGAATTCAAAATAAAAATTTCGCTAAGTAATAGCCACACAGCTTTTATGTTATCGATAATGTTTTTGCATATAATATTTTTCAATATATCAATGACATAATACAAAATTTTGTGGAACTAAACTATTATTTAACATATTGCTGTGAACTGATTGTCCAAGCATATAAGTTTAAAGAAATTAAAAATGACAAAATTAATTTAGCTAGCTCAGCAAAAATGAATTTAAAAGGGCACCAGAGATTCTTACATCTCAGAGTAACTATCTTAAAAAGTAAAAGTGGGCGTTTGCAAAATTGACTTTCTTTAAAATCCCCAAAAATTGAAATGGCAGATTCAAAAATAAAAGAACTATTTAAGATGATATTTAAATTCATTAACTTTTATTGTAAAAAAAAAAAAAACATTTAATTTAACAACAATAGGGGAAAAAACCGTAATACAGAAGGTATTGGATTAAAATAACCCCTTCGTGAATTTACAATTAAAAAGGACAATGCAAATCCTTTAGCAAACAAAATGGTGAATTCGTTCTAGAAGGACTTTCTTATACCACAAAAAAAATCCACGTGGTTTCAAAAATTCAAAGCAAACTAAAATTTTAATTCAAATAACGTAGAGAAACAACCAAAATTAAAAATGAAATATAAATCAAGCTCACAGCTTCTCTTCACCTACCCCGAGGTGATTAAAATACTAATATGAAAACTACAAAAAAAACGGAAAATTTAAACTCTAAACGCGATTACTTCTAAAACGAATATTATTAAAAAGCCTTACATGTATATTGTGCACAACGATCTAACACTAATTAATAAACGAATTACTAGATGGACGATTTTAAAAATTCAAAGCAACGAACTACATCTTACAATGAAAAAGAATTACCAGAAACGGTAACCAAAAACAACAAAACAAGACCATACACGCGCTCGTCTATCTGGTAACTGCTCGGGCCTCTAAGGTAACACTCGCATATATATGAAATTTACATTTTTCTGCGTGCGATGAACGCACAGCGCAACGCAAAGGAAAAACTAGCATATAAACTATATACAGGAGTACGCAAAATGTACAAATAAATGAAAATAACTATACACAACTGAACAAATAAAATGATACTAACAATTAAATCAAAATTCTTAGCAAAATAAACAAATATAAGAATTGTGGAAACTCTATCATTGTTTTGACAAGGCTGATTTGGAATAAACAAAAATACACATTTAAATTTCCGAAACCCGGGGTGCCTTTCCACAGCAATATGTATTACATGTTTTTTTATGGTATTAATTATGTGAGTGATTGCAGCAAATTCTGCTTCGGCTGCTGTTGATTGACAAAAAAATTAGTCGACTTAATTGGAACAGTGCTATTTGAGTAAACTTTAATATCTTTTCAGAAGGAATTAATATTGGAAAATTTTCCGTAACAATTCGAAAATGTGCATTTGTAAGACTTGTTTTCGTATTCGTGAAGTTGCCGCAAATGTAAAATGTATGCCTTGCGAGATGGTTAAAGTTGATTGTAAAAATTACAAGGAAAACTCATAAAGTACACGCTTATACAAGAATTATAATAATAAATAATATAGAAATATGTAATATAATGCACCAACGTTTGGCGGTATTTATTTTTATTACGATTGTGTAACTAATAAAGAAAATTCCAATTTCTTGCACTCTTAGTGGACCACACTGTATATAAAAGAAACTGGCGTCTATAAAACTTTTACAAAGTTTGGTTCTATATTATGGTGACACATCTAAATCATAAAGTGATTTTTTTACAAAAACTTTATTTATATAAATTAGTAATATTCACACTTGTCTAGTTGAAGTGCTTTGGCATTTAACTCAACAAAGGGTCTAGCCGGTTAAGCATATGAAAGCTGCACTCGCATCTGATGAAGGGTTATTACCTTGTTTTTATTGTTCTTCATCTAAAATAGCCATACAATTAATCTCACATCCCTAACCGCTATTGTAAGGGAAAATGGGGGTGATAATCCTTAACGTAAACATTTTTTTTTTCAGTACCTATTGAAGATATCTTTATGAAATTTAAACTGTACTTGACTATCCATAAACTCATTATAATATATTTTTTTCAGAACTTTTTGTGACACTGGAAACTGTAAAAAACGTAGTAGTATATATTTTGGGAGTGATTTTTTATACTAACCCCCAAAGTGACACCTACCAAAAGATATATCTTATTTGCTCATTGGTTAGCTACTACATGTTAAAATTTCAAAAGGTCGAATTGGTGGAACATAGTTAAAAAAAAATAAAAACCAATTATGGATATGTGCTTATGTATCAGTTATTTACCACAAACTATATTAAAACCTGTAAACTATCTCTATACCTATCGTCATAAATATGTTCTTATAACAAAATATACACCTACAAATAAATTATAAACAATTAATATTTCGTAGCTCATCAGATACGATGACGACTACTCTGTACTATACTCGATGAAATACTGAAACTGGACCCATCGAATATGCGATTTTACAGCATTCGACCGCACGAATTTCGAACATGTTACGTGTGATGTAGACTCGGTACAATGTTCTATAATGAGTATCCTGTGACCTGTTTCCGGGACGATGCGATTTTCATACAAGTTTTCTCAAGTTAACTAGCGAGTCAAAACATAGTTGGCAGGCCACGTATACTAAGATTTAGGAAAAAGAAAATTGTGATAATAAAAGTTAAATTGTTTTATAGAGTATTTTGCGGGAGTTTTGAATATCTATTTTTTTTGTCATAAATGTTGGCTGATAATCTATAGAGATACGCAACCGACCATATCTAGTTGTGGTGATAGTGTTGAAAATGACAGTTACGGCAGTGATTTAGGTGATCCTGACTGTCAACGATTTTGCCGCATTAGTTCACTTCAAGAAGAATATGCAGAATGCAGAGTTACAAATCAATAGAGATAAAACAATACATTTTTTTTTTAAATTTAAGCTTTACTTTACTGTGCACACTTTATATGATCTCTTATCATACAATAATACATCTAGCCTTGTAATTTGATTCTTTTCTTAAAATTTTAGTCTTATTAAAATTAAATTAATGACTAATATCATTATAATGTTTTTTTTTTTAAAAGCTGTAATATTATTATTATATTTATGTCAATTCAAACGGTCTTTTAAGTATTGTTTTGTTTGGCCTATGTAAACTTTTTCACATTAATTACGTGGTATTTGATATACAATGTTACTTTGTTTTTTTTGAATTGGTATTTCTGATTTTAATTTAGTGTCAAGTATATTCAGTGAATTTGTTGCTTTCCATATGTAAATCAGTTATCTGAAAAGTTAAGAAATATTTTAATAAAATATAATATCAACACTACATTCAAAACAGAAATTAATTAGAATCTTTTTAATGAATTAAACTACCTAAATAAAAAAAATTATCATTCAAATATAAATTAGTTAATACGTATATTCACATATTTGGTCAAGGTTGTTTCAAAGAGTCTTTCTTTCATCTAAAATTATAAAAAACACACAGTTTAAAAACCAGAGATACAGATGTTGTATTTTTGGTGTAAATGCATTTTAGTTTGTTAACAACTATATTTAGAATGTTTGTGTCAGTTGCTGTGTTTGTTTTAATAAGTTTTTAAAACAAGTGTAACTTATAAATTATTATATGTGACTAAAATTAAACCTTTTGGTTATCTGACAAATGTGGACTATTTACATTAAATAAGGAAGGGAAAGGTAAAGTAAAAAAGTTTTGCATTGTATTATAGTACAGTCGCGAGCAAATGTTATAGGCACCTTTGACAAAACTAAGGGGTTTCATGTTTCTTGCATTTTTTTTGTGACAGTTATTTCGACGTTTATATAATCGTCTTTATGGTTACAATAGTCTTTATAGATACCTTTTGTAAATGTATTATCTTTTTTTTATATATTTTCAAGTCTTCGAGATGTCACTTTCCCCCTCCCATCTAAAAAGTATTATAGCTGTACTAAAAACACTCTAATATGCAGCAAATTAATAAGATCCCTTAAAATACTACATATTTATAATGTATTACCTACAAGTTTTTATTTTCTCATTTCTTACTGTCATATTCGCCCAAAATTTAGGGTGCCTATAACATTTGCTCGCGACTGTATTTATAAATGTTATAAAAATTGCAGTTTTAACCTTTGAAAAAGACCTAAATTGGTCGAAACGTTAGGCAAGAGGAAAAAAAAAAGAATGAGTAACTGAAATTAAAGATAAATTGCGGCCACTAACTCACGACTTTTATTTATTACTCCTGCAAACAAATTATGGCCAAGAAAATCATATCAGGATTCATTATCTTTATGACGTTTAATTGTTTTCTCCATTATTTCTTATCGCAAATGTTACAATGAAAAGTAGAATCGCACTTTATATATTCAAAACTCCCGCAAAATACTCAATAAAACAATTTAATTTTCAGTAACAAAATTTCCTTTTGCCTAAATCTAAGTATATGTGCCAACTATGTTTTAACTCGCTAGTTAACTACTTATAACTTGACAAAACTTGTATGAAAATCGAATCGCCCTGGGAATAGGTCATTACATACTAGCGTTGCCAACGTCATTCATCGCAGATTCTTCGTATCATAGCAGGGCTTCAAGCAGTATATTTCATTCTTTACGTGAGTGAATGAAGCGTTGTGCATGAAGCAAATTTCTCATATTGCCTTCACGCGTGAATATGCAGTGTGAACTGACGAAAGAGTGAAACGAGACTTATTCTCAAGTGACTATATGCATTGTGCACGCACTACCTAATATCTACCACGAATGACGGTGAAGGCATCGTCACCTACACTATACGTTCACGCCGTGAAGGCAACTTTGAGAATAGGCTTCACTTCATTCGTTCGCTTCACATTGCAATATTCATGTACAGGTATACATATGAATGAAAGCTACGTTCATCACAACACTACTACATACTCATTATAGCGCATTATAGGATAACATTGTACCGAGTCTACATCACACATCACATATTCGACGAGAATATTTCATCGAGTATAGTACAGAGTAGGCGTCATCGTATCCGATGAATTACGAAATATTAATTATTCATAGTTTATTTGTAGTTGTGTATTTTGTTATAAGAACATATTTGTGACGATAGGTATAGAGATAGTTTACAGGTTTTAATATAGTTTGTGGTAAATAACTGATACATAAGCACATATCCATAATTGGTTTCTATTTTTTTTTAACTATATTCCACCAATTTAATCCTTTTGCAATTTTAACATGTAAGTAGTAGCTAATCCATGAACGAATAAGATATTTTTTTTTTGTTAGCTGTAACTTTGGGGGTTAGTATAAAAAAATCACTCCCAAAAAATATACTTCTCGTTTTTTACAGTTTCCAGTATCACAAAAATTCTGAAAAAAATATATTATAATGAGTTTATGGATAGTTAAGTACAGTTTAAATTTCATAAAGATATCTTCAGTAGGTACTGAAAAAAAAATGTTTACGTTAAGGATTATCACCCCCATTTTTCCCTTACAATAGGGGTTAAGGATGTGAGATTAATTGTATGGTTATTTTAGATGAAGAACAATAAAAACAAGGTAATAACCCTTCATCAGATGCGAGTGCAGCTTTCATATGCTTAACCGGCTAGACTCTTTCTGCTTTTATTGCTGCATTGTAGTTGCTGGTATGCTTCAAAAGACGTTTCACTCACCATTCAACACAATAAGCGATTTTAATTCATATTACATCACGCACTTATTAAATATATCTTATTACTAATTCGTGTTTTACATATCAGAGTGCTTGTTTCGACTAGAATATTGTAACGATTCTTTTCAGCTTAGATTACTTGTCTTGGCAAATTTTCCCGCACAATTATACCGAGTATGTTCCGTTGATAATCAGATAATAGTCAATCACCACATATACCTTAGCTTGTCATCTAAATACACTGACAATGAGGGAGCAAACTAGAGATTCCTCTTTAATTTTAAGTGAAATTATTCTTTAGTGTTAATCCGCCTTTTTTAAATTTAGTTTGAACGTTTTTTTTTTTTTAAACTGATAGCCATTAGGAAGTCTTAATATTTTTATTTCGCAATAATATCTGGTCATTAGCTTCGCTAATAATTTGTCTATTATTCAATCAAATAAGGCTTTAATTTTCTTTTTCTTTTTTGTTTTTTAATTAGATTTTGATTAAGAAAATGTGCTCGTTTCAGTTTAGACTAATAGAAGAAACTAATTACATAATGTTTAGAAATCAAATGTGACAATTTTACAACTTTGTTTTTTGTGTATATGTTAGGTACTTAATTCGGATAGCACGTGTTCTAATAAAAAAGGAAATCATTTCGAAATGGAGATAATTCCTTACTGTAAGAATGATTGTAACATTAATATTATTCATAAAATAGCATCCGTGATATAATTAGATTGTGTTGTTCAGATCTCAGATTTTATTAACTCCTGTAATGCTTGTTGTGTAATTATTATTGGTATTTTGGACAATGGTTTTAATATTAGTTAATTGAGTTTCCAATTGTAGGTGTTCTCGATTAAAAAGATATTTATGTACGATAGGAGAATCAATTTGATGAATAATACATTTGAATCATGATGGTTTGTGCATTTTTATTTTAAAGTCCTAATCCTAGAATCTCCAAACTCTTCCGCCTAAAAGAAATCAGCAATTGGAGACTCGAACCCAAGTAAAATGACGGTTCAGTTCTATTACAGTATAATGTCGTCGTCCATAGCGCAGTGACTGTTAAAACTACATTTAAAACTATCGGACTTTCATGATAGCCAGGTGTTTTACACGTAGGTACAATTGCGGAATCTAATTTTAGGACACGCATCGAGCGCCGAACCTTTTCGTTGCTATAGCTGTCTCTCTCACACCCCCTCACCTAAGTTCTAATTACATATTGGTTGGCTATAATAAAACGCTTTCTCTTTGGCAAGTCGGACAAGTAGCCGGCAGCGATAACATGCAAGCCTTGCACCCTGCAGTTATGTATTTTCCTCCTTATATATTAATTCGTTGTAGGTGTAAATGCGACTAATGGCGGGTTTCTGTGGACATCTGTAGGCGCCTGTATATTATGTCTAAATCTGTAAACCATATATTTTAGATACTTACAGAGTTGCAGGTAACTTTACAGACCTCACAGATATGCATAGAATTCCACCTTAAAATACAATATATACCGTACAAACTACTAAAGGTTATGCACAGCATTATACACGGAGATTCAAAATGATTGTCGTAAGAAAAAAACTGTTTTCCGGGAAAATTTATCTATACTTATTACCAATTGAATGAGCGAAGTTAGCTACTACAAATTTCATACATTAAATGAATTTTCTTGACATTTAGCGACATTGGCGTGGGTGTGTGTTGTTTATCCTTCGTTTATTTATCTTATAATTTTTTCAAACCGTTTATATTTACTCTAATTCACAAACAATAGTATTTTTGATACTGTAAGAAAATAAGGAATTATCTGTGGTAAGGCGAGCAAATATTTCATAACATAGACCTAATCTATAGAACGTTTACTATCTATTTTGTGTACAATGCCCTACACACCAGAGCACGAAACATTTATTTTGGAAGCTTATTTCCGAAATGGACAGCGGAATCATGAAGGGACATGGATATACTCTTAGATTTATGTATTCAAGAATTTCCGTGTACAGTTTCCAGATGAAGAATCGGATGATTTGATTTTAAGCAGACATATTTTATAGACTTGCGCACCGCTTTCGAGAAACAGGAAGCGTTCGTAAAGGCAAGTCATCTGGTCGTCAGACAGTTCTTACAGAAAAAACAAATTGAGGATGTACGAACTCGTCTAGATCAGAGTCCCACTAAACCATTGCGTCAATTAGCTTCAACAAACAGGTAAAAAATCAATATTAACATTAAGTGAAATAGTTTATTATTTCTATAATTTTACAGGCTTATCCTTACACTTCAGCCCAACGAGCTGTCAAAGAGAAAAGTTACATTTTTCATCCCTATAAAGTTTCTACGGTACGGAATTATTACCATTAGACCACGATAGGCGATTGGAATATTGTATTGTTTAATAACAATTTAAGGGACGATGACTTGCTAAACAAATCATTTTTCTCAGAATGAAGCCTGGTTTCATCTAACGGGCTACATTAATTCACAAAACTATGTATCTGGTCTGCAGAAAATCCACACGAATTTCGAGAAACGCAATGTGCATCCGTAAAAGTTGGAGTTTGGTTAGCTATGTCCAGGCAACGAATAATAGGGCCATTTTTCTTCGAGGAAATGTAAACAGCCCAACGTTACAACAGATGTTGGAATGTTTATCGCAGAGTTGCAGAAAATGAGCTGGAAGCAGGTTATTCCAGCACGATAATGCTCCAGCACATGAACTGCTCGCAAACCTGCCAATACCTCCACGTTTTTTTGCTGACAGGGTCGTTGGAGCACAAAGATGGCCACCAAGATCGCCGATCTAACCCCATTAGATTACTTCATGTTTGGCTATCTAAAAATAGGATCTATAGAAACGCATGCATACCATAGAAGAACTGAGAGATGCCATTATCAATGCAGTACAGAGTGTATAACTGCACAAAAACTATCAATTGTCTTCGAAAGCATGAAACGAAGAGTTGACGCTTGCTTAATGCTCATGGTGGACATTTTGAACACGTTCTTTAAACAATTTTTAAGTTTTGTCACTTAATAATTATACTAAGTGTATGTTATAATTTAAAGTAATAAATAAATTTAGTTTGAACACCAGTTAGTACTGAATTGTAATATTCATTAATTTCCTAGAGTTAAATTAATTACATTTCATTTTACAAGCAGAAACACCATCCATAGTCGTTATATAATGCGAGTTCAAATATAGGTTAAGTTTTCCTTATTTATGACAGATCTTTACTTTTTCGTGTTCCAACACTGACTTAGTTACAAACCTTCATTACAAACAACGCGCATATACCTACACCCTGTTACTATCTATAGGAGCGGATTTGACAATCATTTTGAATCACATGGTATGTACCATGTGATTCAAAATGATTGTCGTAAGAAAAAAACTGTTTTCCGGAAAAATGTATCTATACTTATTACCAATTTCATGAGCGAAATTAGCTACATACAAAATTTCATACATTTAATGAATTTTTCTTGACATTTAGCGACATTGGCGTGCGTGTTGTAGTATCTTTCGATTATTTATCTTATAATTTTTTTCAAATCGTTTATATTTACATCTAATATCACCAACAATAAGTATTTTCTGAATACTGTAAGAAAATAAGGGAATTTTATCTGTGGTAATAGCTCAACAAACAGGGTAAAAAATCAATATTAACAGTAAGTGAAATAGTTTATTACATTTTATAGGCTTATCATACACTTCAGCGCAATGAGCTGTCAAAAGAAAGTTACATTTTCATCCCTATATAGTTCCTACGGTACAGGAATTATTACCATTAGATCACGATAGGCGATTGGAATATTGTCATTGGTTTTCATAAACAATTTAAGGGACGATGACTTGCTGAACACAATCATTTTTCTCGGATGAAGCCTGGTTTTATCTAACAGACATATATCAATTACAAAACTATTGTATCTGTCTGCAGAAAATCCACACGAATTTTCGAGAAATGCAATTGCATCCGTAAAAGTTGGAGTTTGTTAGCTATGTCCAGGCAACGAATAATAGGGCCAATTTTCTTCGAGGAAACTGTAACAGCCCACGTTACCAACAGATGTTGGAATTGTTTATTGCAGAGTTACAAGAAAATGAGCTTGAAGCAGGTTATTTTCAGCACGATAATGCTCCAGCACATACTGCTCAACAAACCTGCCAATATCTAACAGTTTTTTGCTGACAGGTTCGTTAGAGCACAAAGATGGCCACCAAGATCGCCTGATTTAACCCCATTAGATTACTTTATGTTCGGCTATCTAAAAAATAGGATCTATAGAAACCGCATGCATACCATAGAAGAACTGAGAGATGCAGTTTTGCCACTTAATAATTATACTAATTGTATGTTATAATTTAAAGTAATAAATAAATTTAGTTAAACACCAGTTAGTACTGAATTGTAATATCATAATTTCCTAAAGAGTTAAGTTAATTACATTTCATTTTTACAAGCAGAAACACCAATCCATAGTCATTTATATAATGCGAGTTCAAATATAGGTTACGTTTTCCTTATTTATGACAGATCCGTTTACTTCTTTATGTTCCAACACTGACTTAGTTCAAACCTTCATTACAAACACGCGGCATATACCTACACCCTGTTACTATCTATAGGAGCGGGTTTGACAATCATTTTGAATCATTCTCTGTGTATTAAGCGCGCGCTTCTGTTTGGAGTCGAAGTAGTTATTTACAATAGGAATATGACTCATGTTTCAGAGTGTAATTTATAAATGACTGCAATATATTACTGCATTTTTGGGGGTATCAGGATGCACTCGGTAAACACTTGCACTAATCTGCTATAGGACCGTATTAAAGTGAAATTATTTTTATTTCACCAAAATATTTGGGATTTAACACCTCAAATATAAGTCGGGAGATCAAAAAAATATTACAGGTTTCAACATTTGAATTTTGAGCAATATATGCATAATATACATAATATATGCAAGTAAAAAATTATAAATGCGTGTTAATTACTCTTTATTGCGAATTTAAAGTATTTGTTGTGTTATACTTAGTATATTATATAGCTGTTGAAGAATATCTATTTCAAAATGACAAAAAACTTTGTTATTAAATTTCATTCTTAATATGGTGTTAGTAACTTATGTGTTTATTATTATTTGTTTGTTATTGTGCGCAAGCCTGAAAATGGTAGGCTGTTACTGTATGAAATAAATAAATAAATAATATATTCCCATAATTTGATGAAAACCCTGTTGCGCAATAAACTTTATTATTCTTATTATTGCTACACAGAAACTTGTATGCATGCTTTACTGTAAGGTTATTTCTTATATACTTCATATTAATATCGATATTATAATAACTGGAATTATTCAAGGCAATCCTTATTACTGAACATCTGGAAAATTGTAGTCAACCGCATAATATTAATAGGTTGTTCACAAAGTTTGGATTTTTTTCTTATGTGTGACAAATAAAATGAACATAACTATAATTAAGAATTTAAAATCGGGAGATGAACGTCTGCACTCGGTTTTGAAAGCAAGAATTTCTCTGAAAGTCGGATGTAGCATTAAAACGATTATGAATCAAACTTTTTTTTTAAAAAAAAGTACCAATGAACAATATGAAGTAAGCTATGTATTGGATTATTAGTCAACTCGTCTGAATATAGGAAATTTCTCCCAATGTAAAAAATAAGTAAGTATATAAAAAAGAAGCTTTAGTGCCACAGCTGATTTCCACAGAAAATATTGTGAATTTTATAAATTTTATAAAATACAATCAATGAAATCAAATTTTATTTAAAAATGCAAAGTATGTAGGTAGATGCATACGCATTAACAAAATTGGTTGCCAAAAATATGTAATATATTTAAAAAATGCATGTGATCACTATTTCCTAACCGGTTTTGTTGGTGCAAATTTGGTAAAGATTGTAATCATTGGTATTATTTGTTTTAGAGTAATTGCTATTAATTATAACATAAAATTTATTTCTTTTCTTTATATTCTATACCAGGATTAATTGAATAATTGCTTGCTAATTACAAGCAAGTGTGCAATTTACATTCAGGATTAACGGGGTAATAATACCTAATTCCAGAGTGTGGCAATACCTATGCTCTTAGATTGATTGCTTTTCTAAGTATTGTTTGTATTATTTAGGTATTCTAAATTTTAAGAGGTGATTGCAATAAATATATACAAATGTAATTATCCAGTAATTACTCTGTAGAGGCATTAAAACAATATTAGCATGAAATTTCTTTATACGCCTACATACATTAATATTATTATATAGGTATAATTTCTTTTGGATTTTGTGGTTTATTATAATTGTTGAATAAGCAGCGCAAGACATTATAACTGAAGCAAGATTAATTGTCATCATTAGTTAATCTCATCTTTTCATATTATACAATTGTGCCTTACTTTTACAATAACAAATTAAGTACACACATACTAAAATTGATTTCAAATGGTGATGAACATTAAATGACGGGAAATTTTAATGCAACATTAAACAGCTACAAAATTAATTACATCCTTTTAATTTTATTTACACATATTAAATTTATTTCTTTAAACCACCAAACGTTCTTATATAGATTGTATTATGTTATAGTTATAAATATTGTATTCCAATGCGAATTGTGAAACCGGCAACTTTCCTAACACACAATTAGTATTGCGTTATGTATTCGTAAATCCTATCGCTACTATTTCTCATTTTCTATAATGGTTCAAGATCATAATATAATGACCTTGTGGATATAGGAACATCTGCTCGTTGCCCCGTTGAGTAATATAGCGCCTGCGGCAAAATTTGTCGGGTAAGACCGGAGGAAGAGATAGCAATAGTTACGGAAAGGTTCGGCTCGATGCGTGTCCTACGATTTCTTTCCTCAATTGTACCCTAATAAATCTCCTACCTGCATAAGCCGGTGCCAGCCGTATGCGCGCCTCTCCAAGTGATGAGAACTTTTGTTAGTCACAACCACATTAATTTTGCCCAGCAGTGTACATACCGGATGAAAAGTTGCAAGCTGTGGATTGCATTCTGGACGACTGGCAATGATGGAAAGGACTTCAACAGTAGGCGAACCTACGCATGGAAGCCGCAGCACAGATTTATTAACGTTCGACAATCGTCATAGCTCAGCCGAAGCGAAATGAGCGCGATATTCTTTTTGTCGTTAGAGTACGTTCTTATATCACTATATAAAGATTAATAACCAATTTTCCAAGCGAGTTATTGTAAACTCGACTTATGAAGTTTGTAAAAGTAGTATTAAATCCACTATTACATTTGTATTTGTGAAAAGGGATATAATAACACAATACTCATTTGTTAATTTCTTTTTCTTTCCTGGTTTTTAGGTTTTAAAAAACTCAAATGTATATTAACAAACGACGTTTCGCTTCAATTTCAAAAGCTTTTTCAAGTATACATATAAAAAATATAAATTGTAAATGGAGTAAATTATAAATTATTTTGTTTTTGTTTAATAAATGACAAAATCATAATTGTTTTGTTTACAATGATTTTTGAATATATCGTTATGTTTTATTTAAAGATTGCGTTTCAGTATAGTATGTTTTGATTATTTGTTGTTAGTAAGAATATGAAAAATTGAATTTTGTAATTAAATGGATCTTTAAAAAATATTGTATTTAGCCGTATTTAGCTATAAAATTAACTTATATAGTTTTGTTAAAGATTAAAATTTACAATTGAAATTGAAGAAAACAATAGCATTAAAAATGATAACAAAATTCTAACTAAATGGTATACTAAACCAACATGGTCTGGACGTTATCTAAATTTTAAGTATTCACAACCTTTATCACAAAAAGTTAGTGTGATTATTAGTTTAGCTGACAAAAGCAATAGCATTAACAAGTCCAGCGTTTCTATCTGAAACTATTAACAAAGTGAAAAATATTCTAGAACAAAATTATCCAAATTCTCTTATAAATAAAATATACAAATAAAGCATTTTCCTTTTTTGTAATAAATGTTGCAGTTATAACTAAAAAAAAAAGAAAAGCTTAAATAACTCAAAAACGGCAACATGTATCTAGAATGCGAAAAACACAAAATCATGTTTGCTTGCTTCCCTTTTTTTGTGTATTTTTTCTAGACGTTCACAATCATGTTTTTTTTTGCGATACAGCGCAATCGTTACGAATCGAAAAAAGTTTCAAACAAAAACTACATACTGATCGAGTTCGCAACCATTCAGTGAGCCCCACTATGATAACAATCTTATTAAGCTTTTTTTTTTGATTTGATGCAGGTTAGAGATATTCCGTTGTCCGAAGATAAAAAACTCACCCGATATAAAATCGGAAATGGAACTTTTCTAAACAGCGCATTTTGCATCTACTAATGCTCAATGATACTATATGGTATCGACATTTTTTTCAAACTTTGACTAAAATTTTTTAATTAATTTTATTATGAAAGAATATGCGTATGACATTTGTTCGTAACTGTATGTATTTTATGGAAATATGTTTATATATATATATGTTATAAGAGGCGAATATCAGATAAGCACAAATGCTTCCCTTTGAGGTTTTTGCCCGCGAACTGTTGCGCCTTAAACTGAATGATACCCTTATTTGAAAACTAATAATAATAAAATCAAGGTCATCAAAACAACTTTCACAGACAATTTACCAAATGAATAGCGGACATAAAATATGAATTTATCAAATACGAGTAAACGTTACGTATGTGGGCTACTCTTCGGTTGGCATGAATAAAATTACCTCAAATAAACACAGTTGTATGTGTAGTTCAACCTGAGAATATACCGTGTCTCCCCGGATGGAGTTGACAAGAGGAAAAAAATCTTTATTATTGATTTTACGACAAAAAGTCATTCTTTATAAAAAGTTCTGCTTGTTGAGTAGATAAATTAACCATCGAAAATACAAGATTACATGTACAGAATGTCACAACAATTAAGATAACATGAAATGCTTCAACAGAAGAGTATCATTTTTTGCATGTTTTGTAGTTTAAGTACAAAATTTCAATTAATTAAAGTCAACAAAAAAAACAAGGCCACCTCCAATTATTTCCACACATACCTCCGCCCTTTTAATAAATTCACCATAGACTTTGCGCATGGTTTGTGGTAGGGGAAGGTGGCCCAAAATGATCCCCCTAAGCTAAAAATGACTATAAAAAGTAAAGTATACAAGAAAAGAAGTTCAAATATATTTTTTGGAATATCGGTAGAGACTTTCTTAAATATTGCCTTACCAATTTCTTGATATTACAGTAAGCAATTTTGAGGCAGTAATTTAGATGCTTGCAAAAGGATCGTTTTTACCCTGATAGGTTGGCAAAATGATCCCCTAAAGTAAGGCAAAATATCCCCTAAAGTAAAGGAAAATGATCTCCTAAAGTAAGGCAAATGATTTTCAGAGTTTTTTTGTAACAACACTTACTTTATTTAGCTAAACCAAATAACATTCAGTAAAAAAAACTTAAATTGTTGTGTAATAAAACTGTTAAAAAATATCAAAAACGATAAAATCTGAATTAAAACGCAAAATAAGTTGACATTACAGTTATCTACTAATTGTTTACGCACTTTATTCACTTTGCATTGTCAATACAATAGTCACAGCAATATGGATCGCAGTCATTATCATCGATTCCGGCACACTCATTATGTGCCCAACCATAGCAGATTGAGCACTGCACCCACCCTTCTCCTGAATGAGACTGCAGAAATGTTTCGGTACATATAAGACATTCTGCATCATCTTCACTTCGGATTCTCCAAATTTCTCGTCGATTTTGTCCTGTTTCTTCGTTATTATTCCCATATTTTCTCACACCTGGCCTTTTATTTTTTTCTTTTTTTTCTACCAATTTATTCTTGTTCTTTAACAATTTTTTTTCGGCCTGCTTTTCTTTCTTCTGTTGTTCCTCTAACAACTGATCTTTATAAGAGTGCTTGTCAAAATTATTGTGCTCCAGACTTCCTTGACTTTGAGCTACGTTGTTCTTGCGCCATTTTAGGGAGTGGATGAATATCATTTGGCAGAATCTTAAAACCACTTGATGCTCTCGATGTCGAGGGTTCACTAACTGAAGCTAAGGAGTGCATAACAGTTGTTGGTAAAATGTCATTTTGTTCGTTGCTTTCAATACTTTTTTCATTGCTTCCCCATTCTGCTCATAGGCCACGTTATTTTCATCAGTCACATCTTCATTTGTTCATAGGCCGCATCATTTCCTCGTGAGCATTGTCATTCTGAGGTTCGTTTTGCTCAGTCACTTCAGCAGCTGCGAAGTCAATGTTAGTGAACACATCGGGTCGTAGGAAAAAACCAGTCTTCTTGAATCCGTTAATTGCGTTAAGTGGTGTGCAGGCTGCATGTAGGACTCGTTGAGATTTGTGAGATTTGGAAAACGTTACAACTCTCCCGGGTGATTAATAAGCCACTTTTCCAATGCTTATCGTGTGTAGTGATTGAGCGGGTACATAAAACTCACGTCTAACGGCTGGAGCTTGTGGTGGTGTGTGGCGGAGACATAAAATGTCACAAAATTATTTCTGGCTTTTCGACGACACTTAAGTTTTTTGTGTGCGAAAGGTGGCCATCAAGAATTAAAAGTGCAGGATCCTTTGTGAAGGCTTAATAAAGGAAGAAAATGGTCAAACCACACCGCAAAAACCTCAAGTTTCATCCAACCAGAATCGTTGCAATAAAATGCTGTTCCCGGTGGTGCACCATCTTTCAACTCTTCTTTCATCCGCTTACGAGCGAAGATAACCATAGGTGGTACATAGAACCTGATGCAGACATACAAATTACGGAAGTAGTGGATACACCTCGTTTCGGATACACTCTGCCAACTTTTCCTACCTCTTGAGCTAAACTTTTACAATTTTACCTGGGACAGTACTCAAAGATGTTTCATCAACATTAAAGATCCTGTGTGCTGGAAATTGTATTTTGTCATACACTGTCTTTAGCAGCGTGAAAAATTTAGTCACGACAGGACGGTTAAAAGCACGTGCGCGAGCCGCGATGTTGACTCAGGTGATCTTAGTGAAAGTTCAGTGTGCCTATTGCGAAAACCAGTCAACCAATCATTGCCAGCTAGACATGTTTTCTTGGAAAATGATGATCAATATTATTTTATCTGCCAGCTGATAAGCATCGATCTTACATCTTAGTGTGTGAGACCGTACATTCTACTTTCCATGTCAATTATATGCGCAACTAATTCTTCTTCTTGTTCACAGTGAAAACCGGTCTCTTGCTTCCAGTTTCTTAATAGCATTAACAGCTAACTTGTTCGTTCCTTTACAGCGCCTCTTTAAACTCATCAGCGGAACATCAAAGTTTCTGGCCGCAGTTTTGTAAGATAAGCCACGACGACCTCTTCCATTGCTTCTCGCATTTTATCTTCGTCCCATAACTGCCTCTCAGTTTTTCTTTTATATTTTTGAACCATGCTTTTATCTATAACAAAGAAAACAATAGAACGATTTAGTATTTATTAAGAATATTTGTTGAATATTTCCCTAACTTTGTTGTTTTCAATTTTTGCAGTAGGAAAGAAAAGTCGAGCGGGCAAAATGGTCCCGGATCATTTTACCCAACCCCAGCAGGGATCATTTGCCCCCAAAGTGAATATATGCATTAGGTTATGGTAACTTGATTCCGACTCTGTTTAATTATTTCGTGAACTGGTCAAATAATAGGCAAAACTATGTGTTTTCATAAAAATATATTGCAAAATGATATTCCTATTACTTAACAACACTGATACAATAGTTTAAAAGCACTTACCTTAGATCAGTAGCATAAAAACACGTTTTCACAAATATTTTTCTAAAACGCTGTTACCTTGTTCACTTTCAGTAGTCAACTAAACATGGCGATTCGATTGATCGTAGTCACACACTCAAATCACAGAGGCAGCCTTGGTATTAAAAATAAGAGGAGGGAATCATATGCCCAGCTGGGATCATTTTGGGCACTTTCCCCTACATTTATCTTATTCAACGCATTCGTGTATTCGTGCTTTTTAGTATTTCCCGATTATGCGGCAGATCATTTGCCGTAGAACTTTTTTGCTTTAAAATACCCCACAAAGAAAATCAAGAGGTGTCAAGTCAGGTGATCTCGCAGGACAGCTTATTGGACCAAATCTTCCCATCCATCTTTCTCCGAACTGATCTGTCAACCACTGCCGTACCAAAAGTGTCGCAGGAGCAGGACATCCGTCTTGTTGCCAGAAAATGTTACGCCGCATTTCTAGCGGTAAATTATCTAGAAACGGTAGTAGATAAGTTTCTAAAAGACGCACATAAACGTGTTGATTAAATTCTCGTCAAATAAAATATGGTCCAACGATTCGATCGAAAAAATTCCGCAACAAACATTACTTTTTATAACGTGACTTTCGTTTTTGAAGACGTAGTTGGCTTATTGAAAAGCCCAATAGCACTGTTTCTGATGAAACGCGACCATTGGTGCAGAAGATTGCTTCATCAGTAAAAAATATCATTCTATGAAAACGTGTACTTACGAGGTAATTCTCACCACCCATAAACAAAAATTCAATCGTTTCTCTTCATCTCCATTTTCAAGTGTATGTCGGAACTGTGGTTTAACGGCCGAACTTTGTTTTCTTTAAAATTCTCTGCAAATGAGAGTACTAATATTCCGTCTTTGTATCGTTCAGTAAGGATATTTTGTGTTTCTCATCACTGAATCTACTGCCAAAAGTGTAGCGTATCGTATTCATTGTATTTTTCTTGGTGTTCTTTAACAGTTACTACAGATTCAGTTAAATCAAACTATGCACAAGTTTGCGCAGTGCTTCGCGCGATACTGCAGTGTTTGGGAATTTTTCGTGAAACATGTCTATAGCGTATCGATAAGATACGTTTCCAATTCCAAAACATTTAATCAAATAAATACCTTCTTTGATAGTTATCATTTTGCAACTCCAACGGAAAAAAAAAGACAAATCTACAAATAATGACGTTTTGCAGTTCAATATTATTAGACAATACAACAACCTTTGATCGCCCAGATGAATTATGATCTACCTACATTAATTTCCAGATAATACGTTACCTCCATTAAACTTACCAAAATCCAATCATAATACTCAAACTTTAGACTTTGTATTTTAACTAATTTTATGTTGTTAAAGAACTTTTTCTGTTAACAGTAAACTCTAAAATGCAATAAATGATACTCTTCTGTTGAGCATTTCATGTTATCTTAATTTGTGGACATTCTGTACATTTAATCTTAGATTTCCGATGGTTAATTTATCTACTCAACAAGCAGAACTTCTTATAAAGAATGACTTTTTGTCGTAAAATCAATAATAAAGATTTTTTTTCCTCTTGTCAACTCCATCCGGGGACACACGGAATCAAAATCGCGATTCAGATTGTTAACCTTTTCGTGGGAGGAGCTGTACATCAATTATGATCAATTTTGTACGATAAAGAAAACATTTAAGTGCAGACAAAAGTGATTTTATTTCATAAAAAAGTTCGAAATGTGAAACCTTGTAAAAACAACATAAATAACGATATTATAATTTCAGGTAAGTTAAATGAGTTCGCTTAACAAATAACAAATACGTTTTTGGTCAGTAATTCCACTTTTCGCAATATAAATTCATCATAAAGAAAAAGAATTAATACGGCTAAAATCAAGTTTAAAAAATTCGGGACGAAGGCGCGGGACATTCCGTTCATCTGAGTAATTCTATGTTTAAAAGACGAGTAAATCAGAATCTCCAACATTGATGGTAAAATTAATGAGTTTGGGTTCGTGCAGCAAATACATATCAATTATTAACATTGATAACTACCAACTTATAAACCCTCAGTGGGCACAAACTGTTCAGCGGGTATAGAAAATTACTAACCCTAAAATTTGCCGAACGTATTAAAATGAAATTTCTTATAAGTATAATAAGATTTGGATTAGGATTAAAATATGCTGATTTTTAGATTGATTTGGATCCGGAATACTTTTGGAGGGATCAATTCAACTGGCATCAGGGCGGCAGGTCGGAACGGGACATCTAAATAGGGGCCTTCGTACTTCTAATCACGGAGAATGACTCAGAACAGGTGATAAACTTTGTTTAACAATTAACAATCATTTTTAGGTTGAACTGCTGGAATAAATTTAATTTTATCAAAATAGCCGTTAAATTTTACAAAATTAATCGAAAACACGTCGTCTCTCACGGAGGTGGTATGAATCCTTTGAATTGGAAACTCTCTAACAGGACTTTGATAGCGTTGACTTCACCGAAGGAAGGGAATATAAGATGTCATTAATACATAAGAATGCCACTGCTACCAGATGAACTATGGAATGTTTACACAAAATTAAAATAAATAATTATTGCAAAATTCTGGAATCACCTTACATTCATTATAAGATAATAAAGTTGTCTTTAGATCGTGAGAAAAATACAATTAAAAATTTTCAATACTTATTACTATATTAAATTTACAATCTTAGAAATGATTACTGTACACAGAGTAGCAAACTTGATATATCGAATGCATTTGGATGCAGAATCACATACAACCATATTAGACTAAGGCGGGTTCATAATAAAATGTCACTTTAGCACTTTTAACAAAGTCTGTGTATTATTTATGACAACTTTAAATTAAAGTGATTTTAAGCTTTAAAGTGACATTATGAAAATCACCCTTAATTTAAGTAAAATAAGTGCATTATAAAAAAAAACAAAAACGTTCATTTGAATGAAGTTAGATCCAACTTTGATCTGTCAATATCTGTTATCAAAATATACTATTCAAATTCTAATATATAATATTTCGATGTGTAGGTATTTCACTACTGATCATCTTTACTTCCGGAAGGAAACATTCTGAAGCAAAATGCCTTGAAGGACTTGTCAGATGCAGAGATTTCCTACATCCTGGACTATGTCTGGCTGTCTACTGCTACATTTTATATCTTTTGTTGCTATATCTTTATCATTTTTAAAAATAAAGTAAACTAGTACTTTAAGCAAGTACTTACGAGTAATAATAACAAATGCTGTACATGAAAATATTGGCGAGTACAATGAGACAAAAGAAACAATAAGTCCTATACAACAGGAATGAAATTTGTACATAATTGTGAAAATTACATGTGTATGCATTTTGAACGAAAATACTAAAGTTTAAATATGTGGAAAAATACAAACAGAATAAAAATCCCTATTCACATACATAACCAATTAATTATTACTGTATTTTCCTTTTTATTCCATTTTATTTAAATTATTTTTCCATGAATGAACTCATTTAATAAATGCATCTCATAGTTTTCTAGTATTTAATGTTGAATTTTTATTACTATTTTTCAATTATTATTATTTCTCTGAATTTGTTATACATCTTCGTTTTCTACGGGAAAACGTCTTTTTTGATAGATAAGAAAAAGAGAAATTATTAAAAAATATGGAGGGTGAGAGGTACTTCCTCCTCCATTATTATCTTCCTTCTAGAAGATAGATTACGTCATTTTTTGGACCATGTAATGTGCTACAAATTATATTAAAAAAAGCTTTTCAATATCTGTTATAATTTCGGAGATATTCCTAAAAATTGAAAAATCGCTCTAAACTCTTGGAGGGCGATTGGGCAGAAAGAAAATACATAATGCTTCTACGATGGTATTCTATCAGTTTGTAGAGTTTCATTGAATTATGGCAGTTGCCGTGTTCCCTTGTTAAGCACAGTATCTTACTAATAGTTTTATGACATAAAAACTACACTTTCTTCAGGGAATATAAGTGGGTTTCCTTATTTATTGTATCAAAGTTCGCATCAGCGCCTCTTTCTAATAGTAGGCTTATGATATTTAAATTACCGTTTTTGCAGGCGAACATAAACGCTGTTTCACCTATTGTGGTTGGGCAGTTAATGTCAGCGCCGTTTTGTAATAGTAACTTTATGATATCGTAATCACCCTTTTCACAGGCGAACATAAGTGCTGTTTTATCCATTCTTGTTGTGCAGTTAATATCAGCGTCGTTTTCTAATAGTAACTTTATGATATTGTAATAACCCTTTTCACAGGCGATCATAAGCGCTGTTTTACCCATTGTTGTTGTGCAGTTAATATCAGCGCCGTTACCTAATAGTACCTTTACGACATTGAAATTGCCCTTTTCACAGGCAAACATAAGTGCTGTTTTACCCATCGTTGTTGTCCGGTTAATATCAGCGACCTTTGGTAATAGCATCCTTATGGCGTACTGATTAAGCTTTTCACAGACAAACATAAAGGCCGTTTTACCACTTGCTGTTTTGCAGTTGACATCAGCGCCACTTTTTAATAGTAATATTACGATTTGCCAATTACCTTTTTCACAGGCGAATATAAGAAGCGTTTTTCCACTTATTGTGTTGCAGTTGACATTAGCTCCGTTTTCTAATAGTAACTTTATGATATTGTAATAACCCTTTTCACAGGCGATCATAAGCGCTGTTTTACCCATTGTTGTTGTGCAGTTAATATCAGCGCCGTTACCTAATAGTACCTTTACGACATTGAAATTGCCCTTTTCACAGGCAAACATAAGTGCTGTTTTACCCATCGTTGTTGTCCGGTTAATATCAGCGACTTTTGGTAATAGCATCCTTATGGCGTACTTATTAAGCTTTTCACAGACAAACATAAAGGCCGTTTTACCACTTGCTGTTTTGCAGTTGACATCAGCGCCGCTTTTTAATAGTAATATTACCATTTTCAAATTACCTTTTTCACAGGCGGATATAAGAAGCGTTTTTCCACTTATTGTATTGCAATTAACATTAGCTCCGTTTTCTAATAGGAATGCCGCGATATCTATATAATTCTTTTCACAGGCAAACATCAGCGCCGTTTCACCTTTTGTTGTTTTGCAGTTAATATTAGCGCCGTTTTTTAATAGTAACTCTATGATATTCAAATTACGGTTTTCACAGGCAGACATAAGGGGCGTTTTACCATTTGTTTTATTGCAATTGACATTAGCTCCGTTATCTATAAGTAACCTTGCGGTATCCGTATCACTCTTTTCACAGGCAACCATAAGCGCGGTCTCACCTTTTCTTGTTGTGCAGTTAACATCAATGCCCTTTTCCAGCAGTAATCTTACGATACTTAAATTACCCTTCTGGCAGGCAAACGTAAGCGGCGTTTCGCCATTTATTGATACACTGTTGACATCAGCGCTGTTTTCTAGTAGTAATTTTACGATATTTGAATCACCCTTTTCACAGGCTAATATAAGCGGCGTTTTACCATTTGCTGTTTGGCAGTTGACTTCAACGCCATTTTCTAATAAAAACTTTACGAAAGCGAAATTGCTTTTTTCACAGAAGAATGTAAGCGCAGTTTTACCAGTGGTTGTTTTATAATTGATATTGGCGCCTTTTTTTAATAGTAACTTCACAATATTTAAATCAAACTTTTCACAGGCAAACATTAAGGGCGATTCAGCATCTGTTGTTTTGGAGTTGATATTAGCGCCGTTTTCTAATAATAACTTTACGATATTTAAATTACCCATTTCGCAGGCGAACATAAGCGGTGTTTTACCAATTGTTGTTGGGCTGTCGACCTTAGCGCCTATTTTTAATAATGACTCGGCGACGTATGGATAATACCATCTAGAGGCATATGTAAGCGCTGTTTCACCTTTTCTTGTTCTGCACGTGATATCAGCGCCGTTTTCCAATAGTAACTTTACGATATCTAAGTTACCCTTTTCACAAGCGAACATAAGTGGTGTTTCGGCATTTGTTGTTGAGCAGTTCACATGAGCGCCATTTTCTAAAAGTAATTTTATGACATTATACGAGTGATACCATTTACAAGCGTATATAAGCGCAGTTTCACCTTCTGTTGTTCTGTGATTAACAATGACGTCGTTTTCTAATAGTAACTTTATGGTGTCTAAATTACCATTTTCACAGGCGAACATGAGCGGCGTTTTGTCATTTGTTGTTCTCCAGTTGACATTAGCGCCTTCTTCTATTAACAATTTTACGACATTGTATGAGTGATCCCATTTAGAGGCGAACATAAGTGCCGTTTCACCTTCTGTTGTTTCGGTATTCACAATGGCACCGTTTTTCAATAGTAACTTTACAGTATCTAAATTGCCATTTTCACAGGCGAACATGAGGGACGTTTTGCCGATTGTTGTTGCCCAGTTGACGTCAGCGAG
Source organism: Protaetia brevitarsis (assembly GCA_004143645.1). Lineage (NCBI taxonomy): Eukaryota > Metazoa > Arthropoda > Insecta > Coleoptera > Scarabaeidae > Protaetia > Protaetia brevitarsis. Next base: position 20,082 of record RXPK01001869.1, on the reverse strand, counting down.
GTTTGCTGATAGTAATTTTGCCATATCTAAATTACCCTTTTCACAGGCGAACATGAGCGGTGTTTTGCCATTTGTTGCCGTGCAGTTGACGTTGGCGCCGTTTTCTAATAGCGCCTCTACGATACCTGAATAGCCTTTTCAGTAGCGAATATAAGCAAAGGTTTACCATCTGTTGTTGTGCAGTTGACATTAGCACCGTTTTCTAATAGTAATTTAACGATGTTTAAATCACCTTTTCCACAGGCTAACATAAGCGGCGTCCCACCGTCTGTTGCTGGACTGTTGACATCAGCGCCGTTTCTTAATAGTACCTTTAGAAAGTCTGAATCGCTCTTTTCAGTGGCGAAAATAAGCAAAGTTTTAGCATCTATATACGTGTTGTTGACATTAACACCATTCTTTAATAGTAAGTCCACGACACCTAAATTGCCTTCTTCAATGGCGAACATTAGCGGAGTTTTACCATATTTTGTTGCACTGTCAACATTAGCACCGTTCTTTAATAGTGACGCTACGACCTCTATATTGTCTTGTTTAGAAGCGAGCATAAGCGGCGTTTCATTCGTTTCTGTTGCGCTGTTGACGTCAGCGCCTTTTTCTAGAAATAATTCCACGATTTCGGAATTACCTTCAGAGCAGGCATGCATAAATCCCTTAGTTATATTGTCTGTAGCTGTTTGGTATTTAAGTAGTAACTCCACCATATCTCGATCTTTCCTGTTAACGGCAAGAAATAAAAGTTTCAGCATTTCTTCTCGTACACAGGTGATGACGGCATTTTTTTCTAGCAGTAATTGCGTTACATTTATGTTTCCAGCGAGAACGGAAATATCAAGAGCGGTTCTTCCGTTACGATTCACGATATCTACTTTTGAATCGTTTTCCAATAATAATTCTGTCATCTCAAAAGACACTTTAGGTGGATTTATAACACTGTAGTGCATTGGTGTGCAACCAAATTTGTCTCCAGCATTTACGCTATGCTTTAGTTTTATCAGTTCTCTTAGTACCTCAACATTGCCGTATATGCAAGCAACGTGTAAGGGAGTCCACTGCCGGATCTGTATTAAATTTAACGAATCTGCTTCTGCTGCTTTGCAGTTCCTATGTACGGATGCTTGAGATACGCCATTGGACATTGCATCTTCAACGAAAAACAAATCACGAATCATATCTATGTTACCGGTTTCCAGAGCTTGGATGTATATTTTGTTCTTGAGCGGATCGCCACAGTTATGGACACGTAATTTGGCGTCGGACTCTAATTTTTGCACTATGCAATTTAGGTATGCTTCTAGCGCCGACGTTGAAAATGTATTACAGAGTTTTAGATCGATGTCATTGTCGCGATTTATGTGTTGTACCCAATCCCATCCCATGAGATCATCAGATGCGAGAGAATTTACTTTAAACTGCCGCATATAGCGAATTATAATACCTATCGAAGGGGAAAGCCAATTGCAGTGTGCAGCGGCCACATGAATAGCCATTCTGCCTAGAGCATCAGTTTCCTTCAAATGGGAATGCTTTCCGGCATACATTTCTATTTGTTCTTCGTTTTGTTCTAAGACAGCTTTATGCAATTCTAAATGTTCGCAAAGAATATTTAGGATATGCAGCTTGTTCTGCTTCAAGATTTCTTGGTAAACATTCTTGGCGGTGCTTTTCGCTTTATTTCTGACTATCCAATCTGCTGCCAGATACTCCGCAAATGTCTCATGTGCGAAGGTTGGGTGACAGTCATCGCCAATAGACAGAATGATCCCCAATTTCAGTGGATTAGGAAGCTCGCTTACGTACTTCCATCCCAGCAACCTTTCCACTACATCCGCACCAAGTATCCTCACTAACGCTAGCTTTAGATGTAGTTTCAAGACAGGCTTTAAATGATGGTCTTTATCGAAAAGGTGATCACTAAGAAAATATGTTTCAAAATATTGATCTAGCTTTATGCGTATGATATTTTCGAACAGAGCTAATCTGCTGAAACGCTCCAAGTTAACGTTATTCTCAGCAATGGTCTTTAAAAGGTTTAGATACAAAGGGTTTTTCGAGAATTCATCAGGTATAGTAGTTAGTATTTCATTGTTTAGCCCACAATTCCTAATGTATTCTTTACGGTCATGTGGCCCTAACGAGTCTACCTTGAGAATCCTTGTCTCAAAATTACCCATGAGGATATGATTTGCGATTATTCTAGAAGCAATAATAATTTTTACATTGCTGGCAGCCAAATTTCGTATAAAATACAGAGCCTTTTCCTTGTGTACAGGCAAAATCTCGTCGAATGAATCTAAAAGCACTAATAGTCTCTCCTTTTTTCCAAATAAAGCAGACTGGAACTCCTTATATTGCTTGCTTTTGAACTGGTCCAATAAGAAATCTAATGAAATATTAGTCGGTACCAACTTCTGTTTTGCTAGGAAGCGACCGTAATCAACAAGATTATAGAATATAATATACTTTTCCAGGGCGTGACTTTTAAATAATGATTGGAGCAGAGACGACTTCCCTATACCAGGCTCCCCTGCCAATATAGTAATTCCATTGGTGATTTCTGCTAAAACGCTTTCCTCTGGGATTTTGCGTCCACCATACAGGATATGTTCACTCAAGCCACCCCAATTCTTGCATCTGCACAACTGCATTGAAGCGCCATCAACCCGAACATGAAGTAACGGACACTTTAAGTTTGATGCTTTCTCCCAGTATTTTTTGAGGTCTTCATTTCTAATGTCGATAAGGACATTTTCACGTTTAAATTTTATATCTTTAGGCGCATCCATCAAACGTGTTCGTATTTTCTTCTCTAAGTAACTGAAGTCCCCACCAGAGAAGAAACAGATGCCTTTCGTTGGTGAATCAAAAATTGATTTGGATACGACAGCACCGCGTAGAAATCTTGGAATATAATTTTGCCGGATGCATTTTAAGCTGGGTCCAATAATCGGTATAGGATTATCTTCTAGAAGGTAGACATCCTCCCCGTCTTGGTCCACAAAGAAATCTTTTAAGATGGATTTGTCTCCTGTTACTAAGGTGAAATTTTCATTTTTCGACGACGTGACACAATGATAGATTCTATAATTTTTAAGGTGTGGATTCTCCTTTATTCGACTAGCGATACCTGGTAATGTTTTCTGATGGACACCGTATTGTAATATTACCTATCACTTTATTAATGTTATCGATGTTATATTCAGCCGTACATGTCGAATCTTCAATCAGGAAAATCATATTATGATCACCTTCCAGACATTCTCTACTTAAATAAGCCTGTCTAGTTTTCATTAAGTTTATTATGTGGGAACATGATAACGTTGTAGCTAATTCTTCATGGCGAGCTATGATGCTGTGAAGCGTGATAGGTTCCCTGCCTTGAAGTGATACTGGAATGGAGTTTAGGAGTTCGTCTCTCATTTCGGGGCATTTAATGTCGCTTACATGCGTGAAAACCCTCAACTGGTAACTGTCACATTCCGCTCGTTTATTAGTTACATTTTCCGTTACTATAATATAATTTTTATTTAGAGATGCGTAATCCTTCAACGCAGGTAGATTCTCATCGCTTCTCAATATCAGAGATAATTCGCCGCATTTCCATAACTCTATGATGAGTGATTTTAGTGTAGTGGGTGGCTCAATCCAGTGCCTAACTTTATCTGATATGTCTTCTGCAAAATGCCTTTTGAATTCATCGGTGATGGTAGAATCTAAAGAATTTGTTTTGTAGACGTCCCAGTCAACGCTATTATTGAGGAGGCGATTCAGTGCTTGTGCGCAAGATCCGTACAAACTCTTTTCGATATTTGCTTCAGCTCTGACGATTGTAGCATTATATTGTAAGACCAGCTTATTCCATATTGCAGTTTGTAAATCGTGAAGTTGAATAATGTCTGTGGGTGGTATGATGTAATCTGAGAGACGAATTTTTAATAATTCAGTTTGAAACACTTGTTTGCATAATCCTCTTTTCCACAATACATCGTTCTCAGAAAATCGATCGACATAATTTGATATACCGCTTATATCTTTTACTTTGCAAAGGTTCTTTATATTTTCTTTAATGTTATTATGCGTTTGAAATAAGTACAAATGGAAATTGTTCAAGAAGTCTTCCTCTGTTTTGTTTATCGGTTTGTTATACGTCAATATATGACAATTTGGAAAAAGAAGCGTAGATCTCCAAGATGCGCTGGCCGGATTATGCATGTGTAATGTATAGTTATCTGCCTTTTTCACTTTATTGACGCAAAGATAGGAAAAATGAATGTTGGCGACATCGATGTTCCCTATGGTTTTGAATCCACCGGCATCGAATATTTTATTGTAACCATTCACGTATTTTTCCACATCAAGCGTTTCGCCTTTACCGATGTGCTTTGATTGCAAGGCAAATGCGTAAGGAGTGTCTTCTCCTTTGAAAATCACTTTAGCCACTACATCGTCGAAAGGAGACGCCTCTTTTAGATTAGTGAAGACGTGATAATTTTCTATGTGTTCATTATTTGATAGAATGGCAGCAACTAACGTAGCAACAGATACTTCGTATTTAGCTCCTGCATCTGGGATTGCGGTCTTAGTGGGATTTAACTTCTTTGGACTGTCTTTCTTTCTTGTTCCTGACATACTGGATACCTATAAATACAGAATTGACTATTAGAAAGTAATAGCAAAATTAAGCTATTTACATGACTTATAAGATATTTTATAATCTTCAATAATGATTGAGTATTAGTTTAAAAAGGGTCATTAGTATTGATTTTTAAATTGAGCGTCATTTTTTATCCAAATAATTATTTGAATAAGATTTCAATAAATTATTCTTTATTCAGTATTAAGTTACTGTCAAACGAAGTGATTGGACATCATTTGAGCAAAGGGTCTAGCCGGTTAAGCATATGATAACTGCGGTCGCATCTGATGAAGGGTTATTCTTCTGGAAGTCAATTATTGCGGCAAAACACTTGAAAGACAGGATCACCTAAATCACTGCCGTAACTGTCATTTTCAACACGATCACCACAGCTAGTAGACACGGTCGGTTGCGTATCTCTATATAGGATGATTCACGGAACCAGTCCATTAAAAGTTTTTGACTTTGCAATGATATCTCGATTTTGAAGCTTTGGTGTTAAGCATAGTTGGCTCTGATCTCTTTAGAGAAAACAATTGCATCTATGTCACACTTCCGGTTACATCGAAAGTCATGGCCAACTTTGATATTTTAAATAGAAACCTATACTTTTTAGTGGATTTTTAAGTTCTACTAGCAATTTTAAAGTCAATTTACCTATCGGTTACCGTTTCCGAGTTATTTTGGTTTTTGTGAAAAAAAGCTCAAAAAAAACATGATGCTGTAAAAGCGTATAACAGCTATACAGTAAAAGATAGAGAGTTTTTATGTTGACAGCGGCCTCTACTATTTAACCAGGGAATGAAAAGTAAACAAAATTATACAGGATCTCCTATAATCTAGGGTTAATGGGGGGCCCTGTATATTTTTAGACCATGTGATGTGGAATTGCATCCTCTATGGAAAAGCTATAGGTGTTCTTATGCCTATCTCTATTGCTCCTTTTAGAATTAGTGATTTTCAGAAAACATAGTTTTTAATTATTATTTAATTAATAGTGGGCGGTGAAAACATTTTTAATTTTAAAAGCGTATAAAAAAAATTAAATAGTATGAAAAAATAAAATTTATTGAATACCAGATAATCAAAAACGAAATGTTGTATGTATTATGTAGGTACAATAAAATTGCTATAAGTGTTGTATACGCATACGGCTCTAACATCCTGCAAGCGTTTCGTCCTGACCATGAAACTCGCCGTCCTGCTTTTTGGGAACGAATATTAATATGGTTTCAGAAGTTATTTGGACGGATCAGTTCATATTTACCAGAAAGTATTGTTAACAAACGCGCTACTGGGCACCGAAAAACCCTCGCTTAATTCGTGAGACTAGCCTTCAAAATGTATTTAGTTTTGAGGAATTTTGCTTAATGAAGAATAGAAGAACGCGTTTTCAAATTTATAGCCCTTTAAACAGCAACATACCGAAATTCTGCGGCAATGCGTAGCAGACATTCCGTTGCCTCTGTTTGATCGGAGATATTGCTGGTACTAAATGGATGGGACATAGTTCATTTTTCTTATGAAGTAAATCGTATAGTGAGTCAAATGTTTAATGATAGATAGATTGGACGCAATGAACCTTGAGCTTAGCCACCAAGGTTTTCCGATTTAACGACCTTGGATCTTTATTTATGGGGATAGAAAAAATCGCTGATGTATTCGGTCAAAGTATAGACCAAAGTATAATTAAAGCGCTGAGTAACTAAAGCGTTTGATAGCATAGATCCTGAACAAATAAAACACGCTACAACAATATGAATTTACATTAGGATTCATAGTTTTTGCAAGCGAATGAAGGTCATTTACAACACTTATAGTAATTTTATTATACCTCCATAATACATACAACATTTCGTTTTTGATTATCTTGTATTCAATAAATTTTATTTTTTCATACTATGTTTTATCTTTTTTTATATGCTCTTAAACATAAAATTGTTTTCCACCGCCTACTATTAATTAAATAATAATTAAAAACTACGTTTTCTGAAAATCACTAATTCCAAAAGAAGCAATAAAGATAGGTATAGGGACACCTATAGTTTTTCGATAGAGGATGCAATGTATGGATACACCTGTAATTATCTTTGTACAGGACAACAGCCCGGTACATACTGTTGGAATTGTAAAAAGGTGGTTCATTGATAATAATGACTGGGAGTTGTTGGATTGGCCTGCAAAATCCCCCGACCTTAATCCTATAGAAAATATGTGGGCATCTATGGTAACACAGTAGGAGGATTTGGAGCAACATGGTGTTCAACAAAGAAAATGTCGCACACCTCACTCAACATGCGCAAACTTTTTGGGAGAAATTTCGAGGCACTAATTATTGCGTAAATTTAGTTGCTTCTATGACAAGAAAATTAGCAGAGTGTATTACCAATAATGGCTATTATGCTAAATATTAATTCAAGAGTTTTGCGAAAATATTAATGTCGATTTGGTAATAACATGTTAAAATTATAAATAAAGTATTCATTGATAAATGTTGATCCCATTCGCTATATACTTCTTATTGTTTTAAAATGAATAATTCATTGGATAAGTATTAAAACACTGTGGTTCAACATTTGGCTATTCCTTTTTTTAATTTTTCGAAAACTGTAGTGAGTGCATTTTTTATTATTATAATGTCACAGCTGTTTCCAAAAGCAATAAAATTAAAATATATAAATCATATTAGAGTTTGAAACTCATTTCGTTCTAGCAATGTAGGCCAACTCAGATCATTTGTAAGATCTGAGTAGCATAGAGGCCTACTGCCTAGCACCATCCCTTTCTTACTAACAGCGGGCCCGTAAAACTTCTAATATTATGTTACCTCTTGCACTAGGGATGGTACGATCTGCTCTTTATACGGGTAGGTGCACCAGTTCCGACTCCGGCTCTGAACTTGTGGTGCAAGAAATCAGTTTCGCAGATCTACAGGTCTTCTTGTAAACTCTACTCTTTTTTATTACACTAGTACCATGAATGCAGAAGCTAATGTAGAGAAGTGGGAAGACTGTTATATTTGAATATTCCTAATTTAGTCGGGTTTTCTCCTAGAACGTACAGTTTGATATTTTTTCCATTTTTAAAACTTTTTCACATTAAAAAAAACTAATATTTTTGCTTTTTTAAAATTTTCTACAAACCTTTTTAATGTTTTTAACATTTTTCCATTTGTTTATTTTTTTACAATTTTTCTTAAACAATACTTTTAAAAATGTTTTACTTTAAAAAAAAAAACGAGTTATACAATACACAAACCACACCTAAACGTGTCAAATTCTCAAAAACAAACAAACTGTAACAGGTCACAGATCACACAAAACTGAATCTGAATAGGTATTTCCTATCCTGCAAACCCGCTCTTTTACGAAAAGTGAACTTGGTGCACCTACTCCGATAAGCGAACCAGCTCCGAAAGAACAGGTCCGATCCGGAGCAGCCATCCCTATCTTGCATCACTTAAAAACCGAAAGCCAAATGCAATATGTATCTGTATTATCTATGGCGAGAGAAATTGCCACTAAACAAACAAATAAAGGCATGTAGAAGTTTTGGTTAATATATACAATGAATGTATCTTGAAAATAACGAAAGCTGGCACGTTTTTAAAGCAGATATATTAATATAGTCTACATTATGTAGGATACCCTGTATCATAGATACAAAACTTTATATATGTATACATGTGATGTTTTATATATATGCATGTGTTTTGTGGCACACACACTTTTTGTATACCTGTTTGTGAATGTGGACATTTTGTACTCACTCTGCATTTAGCCTCGAATAAACACACAACATCTACGTGTTGGTTCCTTATTACTTAAATTATAATAAATACACTACAAGTGGCGACGAGGATTTACATATTAATTATAAAAGTATTATTAGAAACCTACTGCTATGGTCTGGCACCCCGGGTTTCGGAAATTTAAATGTGTATTTTTGTTTATTCCAAATCAGCCTTGTCAAAACAATGATAGAGTTTCCACTATTCTTATTTTTGTTAATTTCGCTAAGAATTTTGATTTAATTGTTTGTATCATTTTATTTGGTCAGTTGTGTATAGTTAATTTCATTTATTTGTACATTTTGCGTGTACCAGTATTGTATAGTTTATTTGCTAGTTTTTTCTTTGCGATGCGTTGCGGTCATCGCACGCAGATTGTAAATTTCATATATATATGAAAAGGTTACCTTGAGGCCCAGGAGTTATCAGATAGACGAGCGCGTGTATAGTCTTGTTTAGTTGTCTTGGTTACCGTTTCTGGTAATCCTTTTTCAGTTTAAGATGTAGTTCGTTGATTTGTTGTATTTAAAATCGTCCATCTAGTAATTCGTTTAATTGGTGTTAGATCGTTGTGCACAATTACATGTAAGGCTTTTTAATAATATTCGTTTTAGAAGTAATCGCGTTTAGAGTTTAAATTTTCCGTTTTTTTTTTTGTAGTTATAATTTAATAGTATTTTAATCACCTCGGGGTAGGTGAAGAGAAGCTGTGAGCTTGATTTAAATTTCATTTGTGATTTTGGTTGTTTCTCTACGTTATTTGAATTAATTTGTAGTTTGCTTTGAGTTTTTGAAACCACGTGAATTTTTTTTGTGGTATATGAAATTCCTTCTAGAACGAATTCACCATTTTGTTTGCTAAAGGATTTGCATTGTCCTTTTTAATTGTAAATTCATGCAGGTTTGTTTTTTGCCAGAATCTTATATTCATGGTTTTCATTTTTCCTGTAATATGTATCAAATGTTTTTTTTTTTTTTTCTTATTAAAAAATAAATCTTATGATTGTAAATATCATCTTAAATAGTTCTTTTATTTCTGAATCAGCCATTTCAATTTTTGGGGATTTTAACGAAAGTCAATTTTGCAAACGCCCACTATTACTTTTTAAGATAGTTACTCTGAGTTGTAAGAATCTCTGGTGCCCTTTTAAATTCATTTTTGCTGAGCTAGCTAAATTAATTTTGTCATTTTTAATTTCTTTAAACTTATATGCTTGGACAATCAGTTCACAGCATATATTACAAAAATAAAATAAAAGAAAGTTATTAAACGACAAAACTAAGGAAATATACGTATCCGGAAGAAAAAAAATAAACGATTGTTTGGAGAAGATTGGATCAATACAAAGAAGAATAAGGAAAACTGAAGAAAGAAAATTCATTCATCGACCCAAGAGAAGCAAAATTTCCCGAAATGGCCAAACAAACTCCGCTTTTTTCCGAATTCAATCCGGAGAACGAAGAATTCAATGGCTACATCGAGAGATTCGAATGTTTTGTGGATGCATATGGGCTGGCTGGAGAAAAAAAGGTAAAATATTTTCTCAGTTGTATGGGGGCTAGTACTTATACTAAATTAAGAACACTAACGGTACCAAATAAACCTTCAGCATTAACTTTTGAACAAATTAAAGAAATATTAAGTAATTATTTAAACCCCAAACCACTTGTTTGTACGGAGCGGCAACGTTTTCGTTCACGCAGTAAATTGTAATTTTCAGGGTGAAGGTAGATTAGATGAAGAAATAAGAGATCAAATTATTTATGGTATAAGAAATGAGCAAACCCAAAATTATTTTTTGCGAAACGATAATTTAACTTTAGATTTGGTTATTAAAAAAGCGTTAGCTGATGAACAAGTTTTGCTGGGTGTTCATAATCTTAAAGGTAACGAATGTGTTAATATTAATAAAACTCATATGCAAACAATTTCTAACAGCAATTATGATAAAAAACGTAAGGTAACCCATAGCGTAGCAAACAAAAAAAACTCGGAACGTGAATATTTCATGCTATCGGTGTGGTAAAAATAATCACAATCCTTCAGAATGTTGGTTTAGCAATTACAAATGTAATAAATGTGGGAAAGTTGGTCATTTAGCTAAAGTTTGTAGAAAAAAATCCTCATTCGCGGCAAGTAAATCTGTAAATGTGGTCGATGACGCAGGGGCAGTTGCAGAAGTGTTAATGGTGCAGGGAGATCAAAAACGTAACCTAGTTCCTAAAATTATCCTTGATGCTAAAAATTGAAAATAGAAATGTAAAAATGAAATTAGATACGGGTGCAACTTATTCTTTAATTTCGGAAAAATGTCTTAAAGAACATAAACTTAATGTACCTATAAAAAAATGCAATGTAATTTTACAAACGTATGATGGAAATCGAATACCAGTTTTGGGATTTGCAACGGTTAAAATAGCATATAAAAATCAGGAGTTTATAGATGATATTTATGTCATAAAGGATAATTTGGATACAATTTTAGGCCGTAGTTGGTTGCATAAATTAAAATTAGATTGGGCAGAAATTAAAAATGTGAATATTAACGTTAAAGCGGAAATAAATGAACTTGTTAATAATTATTCAGATATTTTTGAAGAACAAATTGGTTGCCTAAAAAACGGAAAAGCCGAATTGTTTATTAAATCTAATTCCAAACCAGTATTTGTAAAGCACGCGCCGTACCTTACGCGATTAAATCAAGGGTAGAAGACGAATTAGATAGATTAGAAAATTTAGGATTAATTACTAAAACTTCTTTTTCTGAATGGGCAACTCCAATAGTCCCTATCGTTAAGCATACTGGTCAGATTAGGTTATGTGGCGATTATCGAGTTACATTGAATAAATTTATTGAGCCCGATATCTATCCTATACCCAATATAGAAGAAATTTTATCAAAATTATCGGATGGGGTGATTTTCTCCAAGTTTGATGTGCGTGAGGCTTATATGCACATGTCTGTAACAGATGAGACTGCAAAGTTGATTAACAATTAATACGTCTAAGGGATTGTATAAGATGAATCGTTTAATGTACGGGGTTGCTAATGCGCCAGCACTTTGGCAGAGGCATATGGAATCGATTTTCAGTAATGTTGAGGGGTTGCAAGTATTCTATGATGACATTAAAATAACATCTTCGAGTTTGGAAGAGCATTTGCGTCGTTTGCAAAGGTGCTTTCAAATCTGTCGCGAACAAAATATTTATTTAAGAAAAGAAAAATGTGAAATTTTAACTGAAAGGATATCTTATTTAGGCTATGTATTGGATGCTAAAGGGTTACACAAAACTCAAGATAAAATTAATACAATTTTGAGGGCTAAACCACCTCAAAATCAAAGTCAAGTCAAATCTTTTATTGGATTAATCACATATTATAGTCGCTTTATACCCAACATGGCAATGGTTTTGCAGCCTCTGTACCATTTGCTTCAAAAGGGAGTTAGATTTAATTGGGATAAAAAATGTCAGGAAGCGTTCGATTTGGTAAAGAAAGAAATCGCTTCAAATCGCGTTCTAGCTCATTTCAACCCAAAATTGCCATTAGTATTAGCAACTGATGCCTCTAGTTATGGCATTGGAGCCCGTTTTATCCCACATTTTTCCAGATGGGAGTGAAAGACCTATTGCATTCGCATCACGTACGCTAAATAAAAGCGAAAAAAATTATTCGCAAATTGATAAAGAAGCATTATCCATTTACTGGGGTGTTAAAAAATTCTTTAATTACTTGTATGGTAGACATTTTATATTATATACGGACCATAAACCACTCGAAAGAATTTTTGCAAATAATAAATCTGCACCTTGTTTAACGGCTACGCGATTATTACATTATTCAATTTTTTTGCAAGGGTTGGATTATATTATTAAATATCGTAAAACAGAATGTCATTCTAATGCCGACTTTGTTTCGAGATTTCCCACTGAATATGCAAATGATGCAATCGTAGACGAACCACAAGTTTTTCAAATTAATCAAATTAACACAGTAATAGACCCAAAAATTATTGCTAGAGAAACAAGGAAGGATTCTGAGTTAATACCACTTTATCGCTCAATTTTGGGAACAGGAAATCCTGATGTCAATCAATATGGGGAATACTCTGTGGAGCAGGGGTGTATTTTGAAAGGTATTAGAGTTGTAATACCAAAGAGTCTACGTGATAGTGTACTGAATGAATTACATCAGGGTCATTTGGGCATTGTGAAGATGAAAGGTTTGGCTCGTAGCTATGTGTATTGGCATAATATCGATCATGATATAGAAAATATTGCTAAACAGTGCGTACACTGTATTAGGCGGGCCAATCAGCTTCAGAATGCACCAGTGCACCCCTGGTTTTATCCTAGTGGTCCGTGGCAACGAATTCATATTGATTTTGCTGGTCCTTATGCTGGACATTATTTCTTAATCATTGTGGATGCCTACTCTAAATGGGTTGAAGTGTACACAATGAAGTCGATAACAACGAAAACAACCATTGAAAATTTACGGGAATGCTTTGCACGGTATGGATTGCCTGTTACATTAGTATCTGATAATGGACCTCAATTGGTATCTTATGAATTTCAACAATTTATGCAGGTAAATGGTTATTAAACACATGACGTCTGCACCTTATTATCCATCGTCAAACGGACAAGCTGAACGTTACGTTCAAACTATTAAGAAAGCTCTACGTTCTTTTGACGATACTAAAGATTTAAAAACAAAATTAAATAATTTTTTATTACATTATCGCAAAGCACCTCACTCAACGACAGGGGAAAGTCCAGCAATGCTCATGTTCAAACGTAATTTAAGATCAAGATTAGATCTAATGGTCCCTAATATACCTAATAGAGTTTTTGATCAACAACAAAATTATAATAAAATATCGAAACCCACTAAAGAATTTTGCATCGGGCAAAAGGTATTTTTTTAGAGACTATACAAAAGATAATAAATTGATATTTGGTACTATTTTATGCAAAATAGGTAATCTTTTTTATGAAATTAGTTCTGAAAATAAGATTTATCGACGTCACGTAAATCAAATTCAATCATATGAACATCATACATCATTATTTGAAAATAATAATACGCCTCCCATACAATCTTCGGAGAATGTTAAACCTTTAGTTTCAAGAACCAAGGAAGCTGAATCTATTCCAATAGAACCCATCAACTCCACGCTACCACTTCGAAGAACGTCTAGAATTTCCAAACCACCGGATCGCTATTCGGAGGAAAAATGGCAATAAGGGAAGGAGTGTAGGATACCCTGTATCATAGATACAAAACTTTATATATGTATACATGTGATGTTTTATATATATGCATGTGTTTTGTGGCACACACACTTTTTGTATACCTGTTTGTGAATGTGGACATTTTGTACTCACTCTGCATTTAGCCTCGAATAAACACACAACATCTACGTGTTGGTTCCTTATTACTTAAATTATAATAAATACACTACACATTAGACCTGAACTAAAAACCCTATAACATAATATACATTATACCATCTTTAACAAATTAATTCGAATTGAAGCTCTACGAATCTTCGATTATTTATGCAACCGAAACTATAAGTACTGCGTTCCGAGCAATGCATAATTCAGAATTGTTTGCAAATAATTTTTAATTACTATTTCAGTGTGCTGTAGCTTCGATTGCATTAATCGAAGATTTGTGGAGCTTAAGGCCGTTTTACAGTTCGCAATTTTTTGTATTGCGTGCAATAAAATTACGCGCAATGAAATATTATAGGACAAATTTTATTCCGTGCAACACCAATAAAATTGCACACAGGTGATAGAAATCCATTGAATGCGTATGCGCTATTTGTATTGCACGCAATTTTATTGGATGCAATAAAAAAAAATTGCGAACTGTAGAGCGGCCTTTAGATTCGCATTTAATTTGCCAAAGATGGAACATTCTGACGTCGAATTTTGTAAAAAAGAAAACTACAGTCCTAATTATCAAATTGAAGCCAGTCAGTATAGAGACATTGGTGTTATAAGACTGAAAAGCCGTGGTCAACGGGTTGTTTCACCTGCTGAGACATATAAGAATTTGTATAATTTACAACAGCTAGTCAACGGTAAAATAAGATTATTGGCGAATAGTGATTTTATAAATCTATCAGAAAATCAGGTATATAAAATTAGAGGGACACTTATATGATGATATCTTATACCGATTATCAGCATACGCAAATTTATTTAATTTTATATGATGGAAATGTTATATTTACATTTCGATGTAAATGTTGTTGTTCTGCTGTTCTGTATGATTTTGAAATAATGAAAGAATGAAATAAAAATTCTAATAATTGCCTTGCATATTTTCATTTAATAAAACACTTTGTGTAAAAACGCGGATGTGATAAGAAAATGTGAAACCGCAATAGATAAAATTGTACACAACAATCTACAAAAGATAAAAAATGGAAAACTCTTGTTTTAAACAGTCAATTCGAAAAATAACGACGTTGCTTGTATTCAATGGGATAGTGGATAGCACAGAGAAGCAGAGCATGGAAATGCATACGAATGCTTTTTATGGCAAGTTCATGAGACCAATGATCTTAGAGTAAGACTACAGCAATTTATTGAGCGGTTAAATAATTTAAAAGAACAAGTTGAAATGTATTCATTAACGAAGAAACTCCAACTCTTTGCAATGGGCCGGGATCGCCTCGCGTTACCGCAGACGTAATCGTTTGCGAAGAATTAGAATACTGATCAAAGAGCTGGAACTTTTACTATTTTTCTTAATTAGTTTTAGCGCGTTCATCCACTATCGACAATTAGCGTTTTTTGTGCATCTATAATAAAATAAGTTTTCAAACGTTGAATAACTCTCGTTAGTTCCATAATAACATTATTTTGTGTAGAAACAAAAGCTAAGAGCTTAAATTAAAAACAAGCACTTTGCAAAATTTGTCAACACTTTAATTAGATTTTAAATACCATTTTAGCATGTTGTGAACGTCGGAAGAATAATATACATTTAATAATAATAATAATAATAATAATAATAATAATAATAATAATAATAATATATCTTTATTTTCCTTTTCAAAAACAATAACAATAATTATATACATGTCGTACAATGAGAAGAAAAAAGAGGCGGAGTTCAGTTACTGCTACATAGCAGCATCTGTTCTTCCACACTGAGAAAAATGGGCCAAGTGTTTACTTGATAAAAAATTATTTACAACAGATAAAGTTTTACTTGGAACTATTCTCCTCAATTAATATCTGCAACTAAACTCAGTTTCCTGAATGCAACTTCTTACTGTAAATAGTACTTTTATTAACGGCTATTACACAGCGTACCTGACGAATTTGTGCTAAGTAACGTATTACTTATGACTACAGCACGCGGTTAGTAATAATAATAATAATAATAATAATAATAATAATAATAATGTTTATTGTCATTCGTTCGTAAGAACATCGACATTGTCAATAAGCATATAAATAGATACATATATACATATATTATAATAAAACAGACATACATATGGGAGTCAAACAGAAAATTGAAAACTATGCACTTATTGTTAGATACTCGTATATACTGTAAAACGTGTTGTCCAGTAAATAATTAACTACCGCCCTTCTAAACAGGTTAAGTGAAGATATCTCTTTTATTTGCTTCGGCAGTTTGTTAAAACATGATACAGTCCTATAATAAGGGGCATTTTCAAACAGTTTTGTATGGTGGGAAGGCACGCTCAAGTCGTGCCGAAATCTAGTGCACATATTACCGTAATTATCACTGTTTCTGATTCTTCTTCTTTTCTTTTTGTAATATATTAATAATTCGTATATATATAACGAAGGTAATGTTAATATTCGAAGTTCTTTGAAAACATTCCGACACGACTCTCCCGAACCCATTCCAACCATACATCTTAGGACACGTCTCTGGCTAATGAACAACTGCTGCGCATATGATGAAGAGCCCCAGAAAATGACGCAATAACGTAACCGGGTCTCAACGTAAGCATAATAAAATAATTTTAATACATTAATGTCGCAGCAGCGCCGAAGATTACGAATCGCATACACCGCGGAGCTTAGCTTACTGTTCAAGCTAGAGCAGTGTTGTTCCCACCTCAAATCACAGTCGACAATAACTCCCAGAAACTTACAACAAGAATTCTGAGATATCGACTTACCGTTGCATTTAATATATGGACTAAGAGCATTACGAGAATGCCCCGATTTAAAATACAGTACTTCCGTTTTTTCTGCATTCAAGGTGAGCCCTTGGCTCCCGCACCACGCTATCATTTCCCTGATCGTACTGTTAGCTGTATTTATGATTTGTTCAAACGACCCTACTATAATGCAGCTGGTATCATCAGCGTACTGCGACAACACACAATTGCTAAGGCTCAAAGAAAGATCATTAACATATACGTTAAATAGAATTGGTCCAATAATTGACCCTTGTGGCACGCCATGCGTCACACTCCAGCAGTCGGAATAAAAAGACCGCTCAACACCATCCCTGACACCCGTGATACTGACCAGTGACTTTCGGTCTGATAAAAATGATCTAAACAGATCCTGTGCAATGCCACGCACACCCAACCTTGATAATTTTTCAAGTAGAATATCGTGATCCAGGGTGTCAAACGCCTTACTTAGGTCAAAGAACAATCCCACTACATTCTCCCTTCCATCTAAACCATTGTAAACAGCATTTAATGCATTGTTAATTGCGTTACACGTTGATTTACCAGCAACAAATCCGAATTGACTGTTACTTAACAACTTGTATTGTGAGAGATACGATGTTAATCTATTATTAATTATTTTTTCAAAGACTTTGGTAAAGGGACAGGGTAACGATATGGGGCGATAATTATCTAATGTATTAATGCTACCTCCTTTATGTATGGGTATGACTTTGGACGTTTTCAGCTCGTTTGGAAATGTTCCGGTCTCCATACTTCGATTTATTAAATGAAGTAATGGTTTTGAAATATCATAAACTACAAACTTAAGAAGAAAACAAGGTATTTCACCAATTCCAGCAGAATTATTAGTGGATATTTCTTTAATAACGTTGATTACTTCACAATCATCCGCAGGAAACAGGTATATATTGGTATTAACCAACTCAGACTTGATAACCGGGCTAGCTACATTTGCAAATGCGTTACTGAAATGTTTTCCAAACAAACTGACAACTTTTTCAGGAGCACTTATGAGACTGCCATTATCGTCATATACTGAAATTTGTCTAGATTCATTATTAGATTTGGTGGTGTTCCTTATCACTGACCAAGACGTCTTTGATTTGTTCTTTGAATTTGCAATTAAATTGTTATAGAATTGTTTTTTAGTTATTTCAACGGCTTTAGTATAATGATCTTTTTTTAGTTTATACAGATTCAAGATATTGGAATTACTAGTGTTCTCATACAGAGTAGACAGTTCACGCAGTTCTGTTGCCATCTGTCTAAGATCATTGTTATACCATGGCGCTGACCTTTTATGTTTAACAAGATGTTTTGTAAGTGGAAAACAAATATTAAAATGGTACAAAAATATATTATAAAAGTTCTGAAATTGTGTATTAAAGTCAGTGTTATCATATACGCCCTTCCAACATTCAGAATTTAATGCACCTTGAAACTGTATGATATTACTTTCCGAGAAGTCACGACGATAACAAAATTTATTTGTGTCCACCCGTGATGAGGACTTCATCCGCAAACATTGATATTTATGATCAGAAACGTGCGACGAACCAACTGAACACGAATACATGTTAGGTAGTTCCTCAGCAAATATATTATCTATCAAGGTACTAGACGATACGGTAACACGAGTTGGTTCTGTAGTAGAAGTAACAAGAATGCTGATCGCTATTAAACTCATGTATTTTCTTAAATAGCTAGCAACTTGCCACAACTATGATTATTAGAGTTTTGCTGCCACCCCGTGATTGTTTTAGTGTTCCTGATTGGCTAACGCGGCGGAGTGATAAAATAGTCCCCGAAATTGCTACGCGCGCAAGCGCGGGCTAGCGTCAAGTAACAGTTACGGACGATGGACGTGTAAAAAGGTCGTCGAAAAAGAGTGGCCAAGGAGTACGGCCATTGTAGCCCACTTGCAACGCAAATATATTAAAAATATCTGGTGGGGTTAACTCATGGCCCTATCCGTATAAAGAATCCCAGCGAAAGAAGAAGTACCGTACCGAGCCTATAAGCAATCGGATGTTTCAAGATTGCAGTTTTAAACCACGTAGTGGGATATTTGAATTCCCCATCACTGTGATGATATCTGCGCCCGCTGGTGAAGTTAAAGTGTGGATGCCGTCGCTAGTGATCCGACAGTCCAAGTGCCATCTGCAGCTAAGGATACCGCGACGAAGAAACCGACGTACGCCGACAGAGGATTAACTCGCCGAGAAACGCCTAGTGCAAAGAACCAACAGAAACCGCAAGTTTACCGCCTAGATATATTATTTCCTTGTTTGTTATTAGCTGTAACTTCAAAGCCATATTTCTCTTTGTCCTTTGTTTAGATTTAAACATTTAAATAATTTCAATAACTAAATAACGTTTCAAGAGGGCTTCATTTACCTTATCTTTTATTATTGCTTTGTTCATTTTGTTTCATTATTGAGAGATATATTTTATGAGTCATTACGTTGTAAATTGTTTAAAAATAAACTGTTGTTAAAGTGAAACCAATATCTTTCATTCATATCAGGTAGTCACTATGTTTGTCCTATACAAAATAAAACTATTACTAATAATACTACTTTTTATTTAAATTTTGTTGATATATAAGTTGAACAACAAATTTAAGGTAAGTATATTGTATATATATAGAAAACCATTACTTTTTATATATCAGGTATCTAGTGATCGTGCATTAATGATTCTGTTTCCTTATCACAAGTAATCAGGCATTAATTGAGGTTAATAATGAAGGTGTGATACCCATTATAGAATAGTTTACTCATAGCAATACATCTACTTGACATGAACAAATTTTTACTTACCGCAACTGCATATATTCTTTGGTTTACTACTTCAGTTTAGTTATCATAAGTAACTTCATAAGTTACCGGTATGAATCAGGCCGTAAGTAACTTAGATTGCTTCTTGTTAGTATCAGTGTTTAGGATCTCTTTTTTACTAGTGCTAAGTAATCTGTGCTTTTGTCCCCTATCCAGCTGAATTTTTTACTTATGATAATTGTATATATATAGAAAACCATTACTTTTTATATATCAGGTATCTAGTGATCGTGCATTAATGATTCTGTTTCCTTATCACAAGTAATCAGGCATTAATTGAGGTTAATAATGAAGGTGTGATAGCCATTATAGAATAGTTTACTCATAGCAATACATCTACTTGACATGAACAAATTTTTACTTACCGCAATTGCATATATTCTTTGGTTTACTACTTCAGTTTACTCATCATAAGTAACTTCATAAGTTACCGGTATGAATCAGGCCGTAAGTAACTTAGATTGCTTCTTGTTAGTATCAGTGTTTAGGATCTCTTTTTTACTAGTGCTAAGTAATCTGTGCTTTTGTCCCCTATCCAGCTGAATTTTTTACTTATGATAATTGTATTTTCATTTATGATTATTTAATTTGTTTCTCAG
>RXPK01001868.1:0-100856 GCA_004143645.1 Protaetia brevitarsis | reverse complement strand
GCCGCTATTCCTTGTCCCTAATCTTCACAGTGAACACTTTAATTAGCTAGCTATTTCAATTTACAGTCACAGATATTTGTATTATAACCAAAAACCGCATAACATAACCTATAATCGCCTATAAACACGATTGTAAACAAAGAAACTACGCTTGCGCCAACTTTATTTAAGACTTAACTCGTACCTTGGGTACTGATTAAAGATAATCACGAATTAAGGATTTAATTATTAGTTAAGCAGTCGGTGCAAGGGAATTTAAACTTTAATTATGATTAAATTTTAATTATAACTTAATCACGAACAGTGCAAACGGCAGTAATCCAAACATACAGCGACTCTGATTGTATACATTCTTCTTCTTCTAGAACTTTCTATGCAGTCTATTACCAACATGAAGTTAGTTACAAGTATGATATACATACAGATGGAATAAAAGTTTTGTTTACATTTAACAAAAACTAAAACACGTTGAAATTTCAAGGGTTGATATAATTCGAAAAACAATTTTTCTATTTTTATGCAAAGAAAAAACTACTCCGTTCGATATTCGATAAAGAAAAACCTTTTGGTAATTACACACACAAAATAAAATTAAAACAAAATCGTCAACGTCATTATAATAAAAAAAAAAATGAATACCGCTCATTTCTCTTCTAAAATAAAATAAAAAAAAAGAAGATAGGAAACAACAAAACAGAGGATATCACCGCTAGCTACCGGGAATAATAATGAATATTACGTCAAAGCTGTGATGGTAGTGGGAGGATCCGGTCCGGACGTAGCCCAGCGATGACCAATGCCGTGCGGGCGTCCACGCCATTGGCGGAGCCGCGTCGCGACGGCGCACGTAGAGACGACGCCCAACCGTAGGTAGAAGCATAGGTAATCGCAATTAGCGGTCGCGTATGCCTCCGACACTCCATGACAGACGCAAAAGCGGGTAGCGGTGCAAGCGGAGTGGCTACCTTTTCCAGTGCGGGTGAGATAGGAGTTGCGGAATGAGTGGGGAAGAGATGGAAATAGGTATATCTCCCGTCGGTTTTAAACGTGTCTATCAAGCCGATAAGCACCTTGGTGGTGGAAATGGGGTAGCGAATTTATAATTATTTATGGAGAGGCCATGTTAACAAACGTCAAAATTCAGTTTTTTTTTAATTTTTCTTTTTTCTTCCATTGATGGGTACTAAATAAATATACCTACATTGGATTTACGATAGATAGAACTAGCGTTGGAAAAAATAGACTTATATATAATAGGATTTAATCCGTCTTATACACGTAAAATTTTAAATTAACCAATAAATTGCGCAATAAATAGCTAGGTGTAAAACGGCCTTTATACTTCGAACATTTGCTACTGGCTAACACTTAAGGCAAAATTACATGCGACAAAATGCTGTTTGTGCATACGAAATTTATGTTGGATAAAATGAAATATTGCCTTTCGCTACACACTAAAATATCTTTGGTAAAATTCTGCCTCTAAAACCGTACAGGTATTTCACTTTTAGAGGTAATACTTCTAACTATAGGTAATTTTTCTAAGCTTTTTTCATGTAGCCTGGAATATTCATAGTGAAATTTTGAAATGTATTTTTTTTCAAGATTTTTCGTGTAGTCTATATATATATACAATAATCACAAGCAAAATTTTTGAGGTAGTGATAATTCCCATAGTTTTACTTGTTTAACAGTAAAATTACAAAGACAAATTCAGCATTTCTGTTTTTTTTTTCTAATAAAAAACAAAAAGGAATTGTCGAAATATAACTGCCCTGGTAGAGTTTATTTAATTGGAATTTAATGCATAAAAGATAAACAAAAAAAACTACAAAACTTATACAAGTTAGAATATCTAAATAATCCCATTGGTGGAAATAATAAGCCACGCTTTTAAAACTATACAGGGTGTATCAAATAAAAAAGTAAATTTTGCTTGGGTGTTAACTGCACGACATATAAAGCACAAACCCACCGAAACCGGATTTCATCATTAAAGAATAAAAAAAAGTAAAATTTAGAGCCAAAAATTCTTTAGTCCGGGCCTGATGCAAGGAAACGTCATGTTAAGCACCCGCTAAACGTGGTGTTATGTATAAATACATTGCACTCATTTAGTATTATTCTTAATGGTATGCCGTAAGTTCATTTAACGTCATTCTGAATAAATAAAGGCCAATCGGCCAGTGTGCCTTTGTAAAAATAGCAAAACTGAGGCATTTTAAATTTCTTCTTTTATAAAATAAACACTCCTTTTTTGTTAAGAGCATTTCTACGTAAGTCTACAAAGTATTATGTTTAATATCCTGATAAGACGTTCGAGTTTCACCGGATATGCGACTTCAGTAGTTACAAAAACGTAAATATTTTTCTTTTGCTTTGTCGAATCGAGAGTTAGTTATTAATAAACGGTACCACATGAATTTGAGTTATTTCTTTTGGATTTATTTAATCATATAACGCAAAATGAATTGAATCGAATTTCACAGAAACAAATGTAGATACAAAAAATTTGCAAACACGCCTTTTTACTATGATATCGCGCGAACATGAATCTATACATTCCCGCGCTTTTGCCGATGCTTCAAGTTTCGATTTTCTTTATATGAAATCATGATGGTCCTGAAAAGGATCGTTTTTTCGAGACGGGAAGAATTTAAATAAAATGTTCGAAGTGGCTTGCACTCCAAGCGGCGATCCACACAAAACTAACATCGGTAATTGCTGAATGATAGTGGTATGTGGGGGTATACTCGGGACAGCATTTAGGTTGGGCACAGGTACGGCTCTAGCCCAGCGCATTTATTTTTTTTTCTCGTTAATGCTTACAGATAGACCCCCTATGCATTAAGACTTTTTGATTGTGTATGATTACAGCTGCTACGTATTATTATATTTCCCTCTATATCTGATACACCCTGTATATCTGTACACTATAATGTTACGTTGTAATTATGTTATCTTCATAAAACACACTAAAAAATTTAGATAATTTTTCTTGGAAATTTTAGAAATTTTCTCATAATACAAGTATTTTAAGTGAATATTATAGGAAAATTTCTTTCTTAGAAAAAAAAATCTAACATTGTAATATTACCAGGAAAAATATTAATATCTCTTAGGAAAAACTTAAAATTTCCTACATAATGGAAAATTACAGCCATAAATATAGTAATTTTCAAGTGATGAGGAAATAAGTAAGGCGCGCATGCGTTAACTTAGAATATTCAGGTGCAAGTCAGACATAGGCAGAAATAACATGATGTTCGGCCACACGTAACTGTGTAAGAACTAAGAACTATTATACTGATTATTAGTAGATGGTATTAATTCATATTAGAAAACCTGTTTATTGTTCTTTTAATGCTCTAAAGTCTGTTACCTACGCACTCTGCTACAATTTGAACATGAAATATCCGAAACAACTTGCATGCACGTTGGAATTAATTCAGAATTATTGTTAAAAACTCGCCCATACACTAAAAAAATTAGATAATTTTTCTTGGTAACAATCACTCTTTTGGATAATTTTGCTAATGCTTTACGTGAATATTGATGGTAAAATTTCTTTTTCTTAGAAAAATTAAATTACATTGTAATATTCTAAAAAATATTATGAATTATCTCCCAGGGAAAACTTAACATTTCTTACAATTTGGAAAATTACAGTTAAAAATAATATCTTTTATTCAAATGTAATATGTAAAAACTGACGAATATGAGAGTTAGTCTGTATTTAGCCTCGTAATTTTGTCAAGTTGAGCAAAATTTGGTTAATTTAACATCTATCGTTTTCTGAGTGTATTATGGTCAGTATACGCCTAACAATAAAGTATAGATTATAAATTAATTTGTTCTTCATTTAATTATTTAAAATGGGATGGATCCCGATGAAATGAACCAATATTACACTAATTACAATATTTGCACACTGCACAAAAAGTAGCGGGCCGAAGTTTGATCCTTGAAGGATACCAGATATATGTAGGATAGACTCTGTACTATATTATTCTTAAAAATCATCACCTATTTTTGTTTCACATTGGTAATATTTATAATTAATTTAATATTTTTCCCATTTTTAATAACAGAATTTGGTCTAATTCTTGAGTAGTTCTTGAGTGAAAAATATGATTCAGTGTATAGTTTCTAACTTAATTCAACACTCACATTCGCATTATAAATGCAAATGATGCGCTATGAACATTAAATTAACATTTAATCAATGGTTTTTGACTCTGTGTGAGTAAACTATAGCAAGGTAAATGAAAGGAAAATCATCTAATTTCTCACAAATTCCTGAATATAGTAAAACCGGTTTCATCCACTAAGGGACATCTTCAAGTCAGTTGAAGAAATCCAACAAGAAATTAATATTATGTAAATTAATTAGATTAGAAGTGAAAATGGAGAAAATTGTGTAAATTATTGTACAAAATAATTAATTAATAAATTACAAAATGTATAAGTAAAATAAAAAGATAAAAATTGCAATACTTACAATTATAAAACAGTTTAAAAACAAGTCACGTGATAAAATAGTAAAAATTGCATTGTATAAATAAATAAAATTGTATAAGACTTATTAACACACATTCTAAAACGACAAACTACACTTTAAAATAAAACAATAAAGGTAAAAGTAAGTATGTTTTTCAGCTGACCTGAAGATGTCCCTTAGTGGATGAAACGTACGATGTACGATATTAAAGAATTTGTGTGTTTTGTTACGAGAATATGGGCATTAAAATCTATAATCTTTTACCCGCCGAAATTAAAGAACAAAGCTCACTTTGTAACTTTCGTAACAAGATTAGGGAATTTTTTTTGTGTCACAACTTTTGTGATTTATCAGATTTTTTTTTGCACTAGGTGACTTCATGATTGCTTTTTACCACTTTGAGTTTTCACCCGTGTCTTGTTTTCTTAGTGATTCTATTTAATTAATTTTAAGAATTATATTTTAGTTAGGTTAGTTTATAAATTACATTTAGTTTTATTTTATTTTAATTTAATTATTTTTATGTTTCTTTCTCAATTTACCTGATCTTTGTGACTGGTTATATACACTCTGTGTCCCCTAACCAAATAAATTATTCTATTCTATTAGTTTATTTAGATAATTCTAAGCCAACTATAGGCGAAAAAGTTTTGCAAAAGCAATAAGAATATAGAAGTTTTTTTTTTGCTAGCGTGATAGAAATGCTCACGACAATCCCTCTTCCGAGTTAACAGACAAGAGAAATAGCTGAAATAATGAAAAAAATTATTTTAATGTTGACACAAAAATTCAAAATTTTGCCAACCAAGAAAAAGAAAACTAACGAATCATACGTTTCTAGACTCACAAAAAATATATTGAATCCAAATAAACGAAAATATACACAATGCCCCATTTAAAATTACTATCCACTTCTGGCAGAAACCAAAGCTATAATAAAAAAGGATAATATTGATTAAATAATTGAAAATATACTATAATAAACATTAAAACCTCAATTTTATTTCCCATATGAGTTAGAACAGCATCATCTGTATATCTATTTTCATTTGAAAGCGTGAAGAAATGTATCCAAAACAAAACCAAAAGGAGGAATGTGCACCTACGCACCGATAAACAAATTAAAAGCTTTACATATATACATATATTTATGTTATAATCAAAACTTCTTTGATCGTTAATGTTATATTATCTATTCGCATGGATACGCATTCTATCGATAACCTCACAAAATAAAAACTTCTTTAATTACAGAAATAATGTAGAATTAATTTGATTTGGATACAAAGTAATTTAGAAGCATATAAGAGATATTGTAGCTTAGAAATTTATTATAATTTCGGCTAATAGTTGATTTAAGGCGAATTCATTAGCGTTTTCAGATTGAAATATGAATAAAATGATTAGGAATAAAGATAAGCGATAAAATGTACCGAGTTCTAAATCCAATCTATCATTTCAACTTTATTAAATAAAATCTTATCTACAATAATTTCTGTTATTAGTACTGCCATTCTTACATTAGGTGATTGTACCATCGAAGAAAAAAGCCTTGACTCAAAGTTAAAGAAAAAAATATTGAAATACTGAAGAAACTGCAATGATTCTATTTCTATTTATGGCAAACTCGAGTCAAGGCTTTTGTCTTTGATAGTAGAATATAAGATGTCAATTAAAATTATGACAATTAAATCAGAATACTAAAACAAAATAATTGATTTATTTAGATTGAATTTAATAATTGTAGGTACTTGAGATTTTGTAAATATTCTTATTTAATTAATATTGTTGTAGTAGCTGAAAAATATTGTTGAATAAATAGATTGGATTTAGAACTTAGAGCCGTTTTACACGTACGAGAATTTTTACAGAAATCATAAAAAAATTTTGGTGATAATTTTCGTAAGAATTTTTGTCGCGACACTTTCAGGTCAGTTTACACAGGAATAAATTTTAACCGGAATTTTCACGATATTTGTTGTTATAAGCAGGCGCATTTGTTAAATTAAATTGTTATTTGATTATGGTTATCGTAGAAATCCTAAATAAATAGCAGTTAACCGATAAACCAGCAAAATATGGATCTTAATTGTTTAGATTTAGGTTCAACTGAGAAGTGCAAGTAATAGAAGTAACCTTATTCCTGTGTAAAAGGACCTGAAAGTGTCGCGACAAAAAATCTTACGAAAATTGTCGCCAAAATTTATTGTTATAATTTGCGTAAGAATTCTCGTACGTGTAAAACGGCTTTTAGTAACATCTTTTCAAATTAATTGCGAATCTAATCTATCTGTCTACAAATATTCGATTGCTTATACAACCGGAACTACAAGTATCTTATACCTAGCGATATGTAATTCAGAATTGTTTCCTAATCATTTTTAATTAACATTTAAGCATACCCTATTTTCGGTTGCATACATAATAAAGAATTTATTGGGGTTAGATTCGCATTTCATTAAATGAGAAAGATGGTACATACAATTGCTTTATTTCTAGCAATATTAGATTATATACAATTTTATAATATACATTATATTATAAAATTGTAAATTATTTTTTTTATAACAAACCATTCATTTTTCAGTAAGAAAAAGTAATATTATTAATGATTATAAATAAGATTGTAATTGTTTAATTTGAAAAAAAAATAGTACATTTATTGCTATGTTTATTCCTACCACTTATATAGCATAAGAAAAGCTTGTAAATTTTCCTATTCTCATTAAGAAATGAATTAATTTTTCTTTTGGTTTAAGAAAGTTGATTGATTGATTTTTTTTGTGATAATTGATAGAAAAAAAAATACAAATATACTAATCTAAAACCATGAGATTTATTTAATATTCTAATAATAATTAATAGATAATAATATTTACAGTAATAATGATAATAATAATAATAATATTTTGTAACATAGTTTTTTTTTATTATTTTTTTCTTTTTAAATATACATTATATAAACAATTGAACATCAGGGAAGAAACACAAGCTCTATATGTATTCGTTTGTTTGTAATTCACTTTTAATCATTTGTGTTTGTTATTTGTATTATTATGATTTCTCACCGTCCTTGTCACTGTCGTCTTTTGTCGAAACAAAAGACGGTCATCGTAATTCACATGTTTTTTTTTACGATTAGGTATACAAAAATATATAGAATGAAAGAAGACTCATCACTTATTTTTATTATGAACTTTCTCTTCTGATTTTGATCCGTCTGCGAAATATTTTGGGATATGCAAATTTATTTTATTTATTTATGTACAGATTTAAAATATAGAGTTTTCTTTTATGTTATTATATTATATATGTAAAAAAAATATATTAAAAATAAGTAATCCAAATAGAAACATAAAAAAACGAATAAAATTGTAAATTAAATTTTTTATAACAAACCATTCATTTGTCTATAAGAAAAAGTAATATTATTAATGATTATAAATAAGATTGTCAAAGAAAAACTTCATTTGTTTGGGCATACGGTATATAATTTTGTTTGTTTTTTTTTTTATTTACATTAATAAAGTTACGTTTCGGATTCTCGTACTTTAATCCATTTTCAAACTAATTATTGTTTTTTTTTTTATTTTTTAATTCCTCCCTCTTGGCCACTCACAAATCTCTCATAGTCCTGGGTAATTCCAATTAAAACATGTAAATTAATCAAACTAGTGAATAAGTAGTGTGTCATATGGGAACATTTTTTAAAACTTTTTATTTAAAATAACAATTTAAAACACGCGTCGATATCAAACATATTAATCTGAACACACACATAAAAAAATAAGATTGTAATTGTTTAATTTGAAAAAAAATAGTACATTTATTGCTTGTTTATTCCTGCCACTTATATGACATAGGAAAAGCTTGTAAATTTTTCCTATTCTCATTAAGAAATGAATTAAATTTTCTTTTAATTGATTTTTTTTGTCATAATTGATAGAAAAAAAAATACAAATATACTAATCTAAAACCATGAGATTTATTTAATATTCTAATAATAATTAATAGATAATAATATTTACAGTAATAATGATAATAATAATAATAATAATAATATTTTGTAACATAGTTTTTTTTTTATTTTTTCTTTTTAAATATACATTATATAAACAATTGAACATCAGGGAAGAAACACAAGCTCTATATGTATTCGTTTGTTTGTAATTCACTTTTAATCATTTTGTGTTTGTTGTTTGTATTATTATGATTTCTCACCGTCCTTGTCACTGTCGTCTTTTGTCGAAACAAAAGACGGTCATCGTAATTCACATGTTTTTTTCTTTACGATTAGGTATACAAAAATATATAGAATGAAAGAAGACTTACTAGTCACTTATTTTTATTATGAACTTTCTCTTCTGATTTTGATCCGTCTTGCGAAATATTTTTTGGGATATGCAAATTTTTAAGATTTATTTTTTATTTATTTATGTACAGATTTAAAATATAGAGTTTTTCTTTTATGTTATTATATTATATATGTAAAAAATAAGTAATTAAAGTAAAGAAACATAAAAAAACTTAAAACGAAATAATAAAAGAGTTTGCACCACATTTCTTTTTAAGGTCACAAAACTGGAAAAAAGTCACTTTCACTGTCTTTTCGTCCCTTCATTAAGTATTTTTAACTCTCTCCCGTTTTGGGGCCGAATCCTACATCCTCCGGCCCACGCACTGATGTCACAGGTAAAATTCTGGCGAACTATGTCCATCCGAATTCATACTGTGCAGTTGGGGTTGTTGAGGCTGATTCCTTCCTATGTGCAGGCGTTGCTTCAACACATCCCTCTCTTGCGTCACCCGGGCCAATTCCACCTTCAACTTTTGCAATTCCATCTGCAAACTCCTATTCATCGTCTCCAAATCTTGCCTCTGCTGCAACCGCTTGGATCTGCAATTTTGAGCGTAACCCCTATTTTTTAAGGTGCGTCTTTTTTGTTTCAACCTGACTACTTCCTCTCTGGGGCAACCGTGTAGCCTCTTGTTCAGCTCCCTCACCGATAAGGTCATCAGTAATTCGTCGCTGAGGCTCAAGTCTTCGCTGCCGGTGGAATATCCGCTGGTTCCATTCGGAATCCGTGGGGATAAAGCACTGGCTCCGCTGCAAACAGATTGGGGTCTATGGTGGACTTGGTGGTGTATGGGATTCTCCATGAATATCCCTGAAGGTATGTATTCTCTTCGCTCCCAGTCGGGTTCACCACCCATACAATGCAGAGGGCGCAGATCCAACGGTTGGGGTTGAGGCAACCAGTTGATATCTTCGGTGTATTGATGGCCGGTCCTGCAAGGCCCCCGGTGAATGGCTTGGGGTATCCGGCGGAGTTGCTGGGTCATTCACCATGGTAATCAGAGGCGGTTGTTGTGCGTAAATCGTATCAGCTGGCGAGGCTAGAGTCGGCAATCTCCTCTCTTCCGGCCAATGCCTATAGATCCTGCTGGAAGAATCTTCCTGTTGGATCCAGGTATCCGCCTCGTAGTACTTCTTCTCTTCCCGCTTCACGGTGACGTCCTCCAAATGATCGAGGACGAACTCCTGTACGTACTCTTCCGCCAGGTGTTGCTCGTCCTGTTCCATCGCGGCAGGATTACGCACGCTCAACTGCATAACACCTTCGAGTCGGTTCCGCACATGTGTTAGTTAGTACCGTAAGACGTCGTCTTTTCCGTACGCGCGCCGGACATCGAATGGGAACGCGGCTATGCGGCGGCGGTCGCCAGGAGGGGCGGTATAGTCTGGATCCGCCCCCGACGGCTCGGATAGGCGCGTCGACCGTAGGCAGCCGGAAATTTGTTTATACCTAGGCGGCCAGTGGGACCTCGGGACCGACTGGCGATTTTCCGGGGAAAAACGCGATTTTTTTCCGGAAAAGTCCGGAGGGCCTCGCGCGCGTTTGTGTGCGATGTGGTGGCTCTGCTCATTATCGATTTAACCCGGTTCTATTGTACAACGTGGTGGCGCGATGGATTTCGTAAAATGTACAGAGTGTTCCAAGTTGACTGTCTAAGTTTGGTGCTGCGAATCGAAACCGGTTCTATGTACATGGTGATTCTCAACTTTAAGCGCTGATTCCTGGGGTTATTTTGATCATAAAAGTTCATAAGAACATATGTCCAAAATCGCATAGTTCTAAAGTTGTACAATGTTTAATAGTAAGTTAACATAATTAATGTTCTTCTTATAAATCAACAAAATAATTAGTAAAACAAAATTAACTTATACTAACTATAGAAAATGACCGCCCCCAACTGCAATACAAGCTTCTATCCTCCGTCATATTGACTGGCGAGTCCGTTCTAAAATACCAGGGGTATTTCGAATTGAAAAGCTGCGATAATACTTTTTCTCAGTTCATCAACATTTTCAATGGGAGTCGTATAAACTAATGATTTAAGGTGACCCATAGAGAAAAAAATCCAAAGAATTTAAGTCTGGAGATCGAGGAGGCCACGGTTGTGGACCTCCCCGTCCTATCCACCGATCTGGATATAATAATAATAATAATAATAATAATAATAATAATAATAATAATGGTGTATTTGTTCAACAATGCTGGCACCAAAATAAGGACAAAGTAAATACAAAATAAAAAAATAAGTATGAACACAATTTAGAAAAAAAGAAAAAATACATGCATACTAATAATTTAAATTTCTATATAATGCTATTCACAAAAAAAGCATGGCAACGTGGGAGCCCTAATTTCATCTTAAATACAATATAAATATAACATTTCATTGCATCGACAAAAAGGTACGAACTGAAGCTCCCAAAAATATCACCTGCAAAGCCAATACTATTATAAGTTTCGCATACAAATCTTATAGGAGACTTAACTAATAAGTTAGTAAGTGGTGTAGAAAGAGAGCATGTCAGAGGATATCGAGACGATCGTCTGGGAACCATAAACAAAAGTTTTTCAAGTATTTGGGGGCAATAAATACTTCCATGAATAATACCAAATATAAATTTTAAAGCTTGTACCGAACGTCTGGTTACAAAAGAGTGGGTATTAAACATATTTAAAAGTTGCTCATGCGGAAAACCACGTACTGGATAAACACCGGTTGTTCGGAAAGAGATATATTTTAAAAATTTTCTGTGAACGTTTTCCAAGCGTACCTTATGAATGAAATATAATGGGTTCCAAACTAACGCAGCATATTCCAATCCTGGTCTTACAAGGGAGTTAAATAGATTATACATCGTGTTTATGTGATGGAAGTATTTAGATGTTCGCAAGACAAAGCCCAACATCTTATTTGCTTTTGAAGCCATCGCAGCTATGTGTAATGAAAAAGATAATTTTGGGTCAAAAGTAACCCCCAAATCTGTAATTTCATCAGGCCTGCTAAG
The DNA here is from genome assembly GCA_004143645.1 of Protaetia brevitarsis. NCBI lineage: Eukaryota > Metazoa > Arthropoda > Insecta > Coleoptera > Scarabaeidae > Protaetia > Protaetia brevitarsis. Next base: position 88,992 of record RXPK01001868.1, on the reverse strand, counting down.
AATTTCATTTTCAAGGCAGTAATCGTACAAGATGAGCATTCTCTTACGTGTAAAAGTCATAGTTTTACATTTGGAAATATTCAGATATAATCTATTTTCATTACTTCAGTCATACACCCTGTTCAAGTTATTTTGCAACGCAATAGCATCGCTCAAGGTTTCCACAGACGAAAAAAACTTTGCATCATCGGAAAAGAGTAGACACTGGCAATCCAACGAGTTAACAAGATCGTTAATGAATACTAAGAATAAAAGTGGGCCCAAATTGGAACCCCCAGTCATTTTACTTTTTAACTTCAATATAGATTTCAGAATATCATCCTCATCTACAGAGAACAAACTAAGTGGAAGGGAATTAGAACATGTACTTCTTGAGTTGTCATGAGATCCTGATGGTTGAAACATAGTACGAAAATAGATACCAAAAGCATTTACAATGTCTTGCGGTTCATTTAGCTCAATATCGTTAAAGAACATTCTACTAGGTATTCTACTTTGGTTTCTTCTAGCCTTCACAAAAGACCAAAAGTTTGAAGTATCATCTGCAATTGACATCTCTATGGTATGCAAATAATTATCATACGCAACTCGTATTTTAGTTTTTGCGCTCTGACGGAAATATTTGAACAAATTAAGATCAGATAAAAGATGGTAGCGCTTGTATCTTTTAAAATATTTAAACTTTTGTTAACGTATTGTCCAAAAACTCGCGAGCAACTAAATTAAAATGCGCTATCGGTAAAAAATGTGGACCTATCAAGTGATCTCCATCAATTCCGGCCCACACATTGACAGAGAATTGATGTTGATGACGGGCATTCACTAGTTCGTGCGGATTTTCTTCGGCCCATATGTGATTGTTATGAAATTTAATAATCGCGTTTCTAGAGAAAGTAGCCTCGTCGGTGAAGAATATTTAAGCCAAATAGTCAGGATTTTGTGTGATTTTATGTTGCATCCATTGACAAAAAGCCACGCTTTGCGAAAAATCTGCCGACAAAAGTGCTTGCACCCGTTGAATGTGGTATGGATACAACAGTTGATCTTTCAATATTCTCCAAACTATGGCCTGACTAATGTTTAAAGCAAACGCAATTTTTCTGGTTGCTGTAGTAGGATGTTCCTCAATTTCATTTAGTACCATTTCTTCAACTTGCGGAGTTCTCACTGTAGATGGGTGCCCGATATCAGTCGTCCATTTTTTTAAATTTCCCGTTTCACTAAGACGTTGGTAAAGACGGGCAAATATTGAATAATGCGGCATGATACGGTTTGGGTATCGTTCGTCATAAAGACGTCTGGCAGCACGCGAATTTCCATTGGCAAGACCGTAAACGAAATGCATATCACACATCTCAGCATTCGTGTAATTCATTTTAGAAAACAGAAATTGGCAATAAACTGAATGAATACTCTGACAACTATTGACAAATATTGAAATGACAAATAAACAATTCCCTCTCAACACGATAGTTTTTGAAGAACCAACTGTGATATTATATCGTGTTAGTCATAGTTCATAATTTATTATTAAACATTCAATAACTTTAAAACCAAACCGTTTTGGACATATACTCGTATGAACTTTTATGATCAAAATAACCTCAGGAATCAGCTCTTAAAGTTTGACGCATATATTGAGAATCACCCTGTATAAGAGTGACCTCTATATCGAGAAAAAGAATATAACGGTCATTTTACTTCAGCTGAGCTATGAAAATTCCCCGAATATGAATAAATCTGTGCTGCGGCCTGAACAGCTGAAGTCCTTCCCATTTCCAATCTCCCAGAATGCAATCCACAGCTTGAAACTTTTCACCCCGTACACATTCTTATGCGCGTTTTCTGTATTAAACCCTATAGAGGGTGTATCAAATAAAAAAGTAAATTTTGCTTGGGTGTTAACTACACGACATATAAAGCACAAACCCACCGAAACCGGATTTCATTATTAAAGAATAAAAAAAAGTAAAATTTAGAGCCAAAAATTCTTTAGTCCGGGCCTGATGCAAGGAAACGTCATGTTAAGCACCCGGTAAACGTGGTATTATGTATAAATACATTGCACTCATTTAGCATTATTCTTAATGGTATGCCGTAAGTTCATTTAACGTCATTCTAAATAAATAAAGGCCCTTGTAAAAATAGCAATAGGCATTTTAAATTTCTTCTTTTTATAAAATAAACATTTCTTATTTGTTAAGAGCATTCTACGTAAGTCTACAAAGTATTATTTTTAATATCCTGATAAGACGTTCGAGTTTCACCGGATATGCGACTTCAGTAGTTACAAAAAACGTAAATATTTTTCTTTTACTTTGTCGAATCGAGAGTTAGTTGTTAATAAACGGTACCACATGAATCTGAGTTATTTGTTTTGGATTTATTTAATCATATAACGCAAAATGAATTGAATCCAATTACACAGAAATAAATGTAGATACAGAAAATTTGCAAACACGCCTTTTTACTATGATATCGCGCGAAAATGAATCTATACATTCCCGCGCTGTTGCCAATGCATCGAGCTTAGATTTTCTTTATATGAAATCATGAAGGTCCTGAAAAGGATCGTTTTTTTCGAGACTGGAATAATTTAAATAAAATGTTCGATGTGGCTTGCACTCCCAGCGGCGATCCACACAAAACTAACAGCGGTAATGGCTGAATGATAGTGGTATGTGGGGGTATACTCTGGACAGCATTTAGGTTGGGCACAGGTGCGGCTTCAGCCCACGGCATTAATAAAATATTCTTTTTCTCCTTAATGCTTACAGATAGACCCCCTGTGCATTAAGACTTTTTGATTGTATATGATTACAGCTGCTACATATTATTATATTTACGTTTATATCTGATACACCCTGTATAAGAAGACAAAAAAGCGACTATTCATTCGAATAGAAAACAAACGCGAAATTTTCTGCCGTCCTGATATACTCTACCAAACACACAAACCGAATTTACTAGAACTCGATTTTCAACTTTATTGCGGACGCATCGAAATTCCTCCCAACACAATTCAAATCCCCTCGCGTTTAATCTTTACGCGGGGCGGCCGTACGTCCGGGGTGAATCGGAATAATTTTCGTTATTTGTTCACAATTAAAATTTTAAGCATGCATTAACCCTTTCCGCCCCCAGTTCCTGTCTGTCGAATTATTGTTTAAACGCCGGCACGCTCGGAACGTTCTGATGTGTACATAGGAGTACAGAGAGAAGGCTCGGATTGCGTGTTATTGTTTGAATTTTGTTTGGAGTTTTCGGTCCAGCGGGTTATCTAAGGTAATAGTTGAGTATAACGCGGATTCATCCGAATTTTCTTCCTAATAAAATAATTGTTGAGTTTGGGGATGAAAATAAATATTAAGCTAGTATAGTCACAGTATAACACAGTAAGGACAAGCTCGCAAAAATCCATTGTTCTTGAGTGGTCCGTTTTGAATGACCTTCAAGCCCAGTTCCAAGTTGTTGCCGGCAATGTTCAAACGTGTAGAATAATTTATATTTTAAAGGAAGTAGAAAAATAGATTAAAAAATACACAAATTTATGCGTTTTTATTCTGATTTTGTTGCAAATATTTATGAACAGTTTATAGTAATAAAAAACACGATTCCAGTGTTTGATAAAGTAATGTTTGATTAAGTAATTTCAATATTTGCAAGTGTTTTCGATAATTAGATTCATATTCTTTCCTTTTTGTGAAATAAATCTTTATTTATATGTTTTTAGCGTAAAATATCCTTCCAGGAATAAATATGTTGTGGTTCTTGTGACTAGCACTACAACATGATACCCATTGGTGTCTTCTTTCATGGTTATTTGTGTTATTTCACTTAAACCTAACAATATAATATATAAGAAAGTATGTAAATGTTATGACCACTGGCCACCGATCTTACCTTTTAGGCCCGTTTTACATTATACTTAATTCAGTATGAAATTTTGTATAAAATTTTATTTTGAAATTATAAAGAAATTTAGCTGCATATCATACATAAAAAAAAATTACATCTGAAAATTGGTACAAAATATTTGAATATGTCTGTTTGATATTTAAAGTAAAAAATTTAGTATGAAAAAAGTTATGAAAAGGATTAATATTACCGTAAAATGGCTGACCAAGAAGTATTGCTGTTATGGCTATTATCTTTAAATGTAACTATGATAGCTAGTCCCGTAAAATATTATGTAAAAATTGGATAAGTATGTGACCTGAAGGAAGATGCATTCTAAATTTATTAAATTCGGGATTAAGGACTGACGGTCCATTGTCGAACGATTTGATGAACTTTGGCAATTTCCTCATTGTCTATTAGGTGATCTTGACGGACGTGGATAGACCTGGATCTGATAGATTTTACTTCTTCAATTATAAAGGCGCAAATAGTCTAGTAGTACTTAGACCTTCAGATGGTGATTATATGCTTATTTCTAGTGTTCTGAAATGAAGTTGCAGAGGAAAATGTTGAAATTTTGGTAAGGTACAACCACCAAGTGGCAATAGATCTGCTAATTTTGCAAGATAAGTTAGGGATGAAATATAATTCTAAAAATAAAATGCAATTTTTTGTATGTATCTATCTTTTTTTATAGATTATTAAACTGAGTATGTTCAACAAATTGTTATACAATCAATCAATTTTAACTTTATCTAGGGTAGTTTTGAATACTCAATCAACAATTCAACCTACTGACATGACCACGACATTATTCTAAAATGGATGGTGATACAGCGATATACGATAGACAACAGAACTTCTTTATGCTTTGACTCAACTACAAACTACATCGTGTATTTTTGCGTTGTCTATGTCAACTTAGATGGAGCGATCTGTATAGTACGACAAACGCCAACCTATCCCACTGGACTTAACCAACAATTCACATATTGGGCACGGATAGTTCGTTTGTAAAATTAATGAGAAAATAGAACAGGTTCTAAATATTTAGTACATTTCGTACGAAATTTAGAAATAAATTTTTCTGTATGATACTCTTTGAAATATTTAATAGCAAATTTATATCAAAGTTTCATACTAAATTAAGTATAATGTAAAACCGGCCTTTACACAGAAATATCATGGTTCATAAAATGTTTTTAAAACTACAGGGTTAATTCAAAACTAATAAAATACGTAAAATAAATAAATAAAATAAGTAAATCATGTAGATTAAACGCATGAGTAAACTAATTTGTGTAGATACGAATGTAAACAATAACAAACTGCCATTTTGGAAAGCTGTTGTTTCAAGCGAAGTTAGGTTTAAAAATTTAAACCCCTATGACTCATCCATTATCCTTACTCGGTGTACTCTGGTATAGTTGGATATTAAAGACATACATAGTGTAACAGGGTTATGTGTTATAAGAAATTGTCTATAAGCATATTAGATAGATTACACTAGCCGAAAAGACTTTATAATTCATTTAACAATCTAAAATTTTAATATTTTGCATTGTTTTAAATATAAAAATAAAAATATAAAAACTATGTTTTAAATATAAATAACTATAAATTCTAAAATAGAGGTTTTCAAAATAATATCTTTACCTGTTTAGTGGAGTATTCCAATAAACTACTCATCGCGAAATATACTAAAATGGAAACTTCTGGAAGATATAAAGAATGGAGTCGGCGGAGTGATTCATTTATTGTTTAGTTGTTGACGCGATCTGGCCAGAGACAATCTAAATGTCACTGACACAGTATATATGTATATCCAGTAGTTTCACATCGCCGGTAACATGGGTTTCAAACATGGCGCCCAAGGAAATTCGCGGTGTCGCATAGGTGGGTGAAATTGTAACTAAAACTATTTGAATTTGTTTACAAGCAAAAATTCTAACCTACAAAGCCGTTCCATTCTGTCATTTTGTTATAGGAGTGACATTGATGTTGTGCGATTTTCTGTCAATTGTCAGTCTGTTTGAGTATATAGGTTATTTTCGTACCCACTTTGCAATTATTAGTTGCAAATATAGCCGCCAAACGCCATCGCGAATTTCCTTAAATTGATAGACAAAACATCAAAGGCGTCGACACTTAGTGAAACTACTAGATAAGGTTTATACTGTATCAGTGAACTGTCACTTAATTAAGAAAGTGTTTCAGAAATTGTGCTGCGTGTAATTTTAAAGAATGGAAAACCGTGCGAGAGGTTCTGAAAATTTTCCGGCAGTTTTTGTTATATTTGGGGATTATACAGAGTGACGCATTAGTAGTATGTGGGAAGCTCGATAAATATCACATTACAAAAGTTATCCAAAAAAGAAAAGGTGTACGTAATCTTAAGCTTCATATTTTAAACTTAGGGTGTTTTAAAAGGTCGTACCAAATCTAACTTATATTCTTTTTAAATGATATGCTATACTTTTTGTGAACTTTTTAATTCTACTTACTTTTGAGCCTTCTCATATAGGATTTTATATTGCCAGATCTATTCCGAGTGTTTAAAAAGTTATGATCATTTTTATGAAGCTGATCTATCTATATCTTTTCTTAATATTTTTTTTTTATACCTTTTATAATGTCAGATACATCGAGCTTCCACACACTAATGCGTCACCCTGTATATTATAAATTATAACTTTTGAAAGTAACACATTGTTGCAGCGAAAATGTACAATCATAACTGATGGATGATGAACTTATATACTCTATATTATTTTAGTACTAAAAAATTATGAACAGTTGCTATGTTTAGTCGTTCTATAATTTACCATTGACGTAATGTGCATGAAATTTTAAAGATATTTTATCTTTTCTATTACTTACAATGTAAACTTAATTTATTAATAGCCAATTGATTAGTTGCATCTGTGTTACATTAATATATATGTATATGCATAAGTGCACACAGTCTGATTTGGAATTCGGTTTACAAACAGATTAAAATACGAATCTTTTTTTAGATCGGATACTTCTACATTTCTTCGTTTTGATATTTTACAAATTACTTACAAAAAAGAAAAGATAGATAGAAAATACATTACCAACAACCTTTTTATTGCTAAAGAGTGTCCGACAGCCTAAATATAAATATAGTCTAATAATTTTCCACTCATACAAAAGCTGCGTGATATTTATTTTGTAATATTTTACGGATTCCCTATGATTTAGGTGTCAGTAATTATGCAATTATTGGTAAGTTTATTTTATTTTTTCTCCCTCTAGGATAGCCAAAGGATGATCAAAGATATCACTTTAATAAATTACAATTAGCAACTTCAACTTCAGATGCTTATTTGTATTTACTTTGTAAGTACAGTATATTAACCGTTTCAAAACTACTAATTCAAATAATGAAAAACGAAAAAATTAAAGTCGCGAAGTCTTGAAATCCATCCATATACGTTGCACATAAAAAAGTGCAAAAGAAGAAATGCGTTAATCGGTTAAAAAAACAATAAATTTAAAACCACTGGCATGTGTCAATTCTATCGATGACCTGCTGTCACTCATTGTTATTTATTTTACATTTTTATTGAGTATAAAAATGATACTAATCGTACTAATTTAGAGCGGTAAACACAGAAAAAGAACAAAGCATAACCTCAATTATTTTGGCGATCCCAATTGAGGTTCGGAAAATCCAACTACACTCGATGTCGCTGAAAAGAAGGATTGAGGGGAATATCTGATACGTAGATAGTCTCCACCGACATATTTCAGTTCTGTGAAGCCGGCTTTATAGTATACCACCTACCATGTTTAAACAGAAACGTCCGCACTACAGATTGAAACAGACAGTACATACATATATGATTCTGCACAGAAAATTCCATCGTATCAAATGTATTTTATGTTAATCACTACACTGTAACATAGGCACACACAATTAAACTATTGTTTTACTTCAATAAATCGCGATTAAATTCCGAATTGTACACAAACATCGGCCATATTAACATAACTAAATCTATCAACCAATTAGAACGAGATCTTCAAAAATTCAAATTATAAATTCGGTATTGCGATTGGTTGTGAGTTGTGACACAACAAACTAGCTATAGGTTTGTTCGCTGGTGTTACACCAATTACACTGGTGCATGTTTTATCTTTCTTAGGTACCTACAGAGTAAATCGTCTATCTTATTTTAATCACAAGCCAGTGTAGAAAGTGTAACACCAGCGAACAAACCTCATATCTACGAATATAGCGCAAATTGACAGTTTATACGCGGGAATTTAAATTCTCCCCAGAAAGAAAAAAAAATATTAAATATTCAATTTTCCGCTCGGCTTCCAATAATTTAGTGGGCGTACGGAGGGTGAAACTTTACAATCGCCGCTAGAATGCCTTCCCACTACAATAATTCATACAAATTGATACTTGCCGCAGGTTCGCTATAAGCGTCTATTTTAAAGACGGGGGGTGAGAGATCGAATCCCGAGGTTCCAAGGGGGGAAACAATGCATGCATTAACGTCTGGGGGAGGAGGGGTGGGAAGAGGAGCGTTCGACAAGGGAGCACCACGGTCGGGCGAGCAGGGCCGCCACCACGGACGTGAAATATGATTGTATGTTGACTTATTAGCTAATCTCCGCAAAATGACAACCGGTGATTATTTATAAAGTCTCCGGGAATGGCACATCCCTCGGGAGGGTTATCCGCGATCCGGTGATATCCGGCGTGTATAGAAATGACACTTTAAGTCGTCTGTTATTAGTCTCGTAGTCGTAGCGTCCGGGGCCGACGGATTTGAATCTGAGGGACCTGTTGAGCCGGATATAATAACCGGGATATGTCCCCGATGTTGTGGTGACACAATACTACGGGAATATTAATGTATTATAAAGCATAATAATGGATCCCTGGAAACGTGCATATGTTTGATTTGACGTGATGAAAAGGATATACAGTGCGTGCGAAAAGTCTTAAATATAAAATTATTAGCGGACTTTTTTTAAAAGAAAATCTAGAAGTATAAAACGGATCAATTAATTAGGATGTCATCTTGTAAAAAAGTAGTTAAATCAACCGATGATATCATGACTGAATCATCAAGTATTACACAATACTTGATAACAAATGATATTCCTAAAATATTTTAAGAATGAGAAAATGTCTACCCAGGAAATATCCTTAGATAAATTATAAAAATATTCTTAATATGTTTAATAACATCCATAGGAATATACATCAAGAATTAATAGCGTTGAGAGTATTCTCAGAACATTCTTTACAATAATTAAAGAATATTCCTAAAAGTATTGAAATACTAAAATATGTACTTATTTTAAAAATAATTTATGTATGTATATATGTTCTCCATATTATACTTAAAAAAATATATTAAAAATATGGAAAAAATATATTCTCGATAAAATTTCAATTGAAGTCTTCGCACAATTCTTGAACCAAATTAACATTGTAAGGATGATTAATAATAAGGCTCATTCTAGATATTGACACACACATCTGCCATGTTTTACCACCATCCTCAAAAAAAAAATGCATTATATAGTTACATCATTATTTTAGTGATCCCAGGTTTTGGGACAGACTGTGCATAATTGCTGCATTGCGAAATATCACTCCTATCTGGCGGGAAATTTAAATATAATAACACATATCTTTATCACTGTTTTTTCTTTCGGTTGTTTAGGTAAACTATAACACATGATAATTTTATGCGTCTCAGGCATTTAAATGACACAGAGGGTATATTTCAAAAGAAACTTATTCTGGCGGCGTTGCATGGTCTAAAATATCGAAGGATGATAATGCAATCACAACATACACTTTATTAGATACAGACAGAAAAATGCAATCCTTTTTCGGGTCAAAGCGATCTAAGCCTGAAATAAAACCACAGTTCCATTGACGTCAGTAGAGCATAGGTTCTTTTTGGACAGATGCTGTAATATAGCAACAAAGTTGTGCATCGCGTGGATTGAGAAATCACTAATATACTCCTAGGATGACGTAATATTAAACGTAAAATAATTTTTGCTTGTTATCGATACATCAACACAGAATGAAATCATCTTTATGTGTATATACACCGTGGTATCTGTATATCCGCTTATCGGTATGCGGAAACTTCAAAATTAGTTTGTATAATAGTCGGATTAGAATCAGTATAGCATATGATAAATTTCGGCTGGGACAGCATTTTCAACACGGTAATGTGTTTTATATTTGTATACACGGATGCTTTCTTCTTCTACCGCCACCTCTACTCCGATTACAATCCCTCTGTAACTTACTGTTATGTTTAAATTAAAAATGTCTTGATAGGTAATCAAAATCCAAGATAATTTTTAGTAAAAACTATACCGCCTTATGACGTTCTAATAATGTATTTGGTAAATAAAATGAACAAATAAAGCATGTCGGAAATAGAATTGCGAACGACTGTAGAGTTATTTTTAACATCTACTTACGATACTATTGATCTGTAGCGACAATTCTATTTGTTTAATAGCCGAGGTAAGTATTTCCATGTTAAGAATCATCGCAGTGGTTGATGACGTAGATGCTATGTTGCCAGTTATAAAACGTCAACACATAACAGTTTGACAGATAAAGTTTTGATTATGTCATATAATATAATAATAGTTATTTTGCAGGTATCACTAAACAAGGAACTATAGTTTTGCGAGTATGAGTACGGTTTGTGACCGTGTGATACATATCATTTCTTCAGCCAACAAATCTTAATTTTGGATTGAAAATAGAAAAGAAATTTTGACGCTAGCGAGCTGAAAGTACAGGTTGCCACACATGTTACATACCTTAGTATTTTGACGTTTCCAAGAATAAGTCTTTATCTGCAATGTACTTTGTAGTTTGATACCTATTATTTATCAGTAATAAGTACAATGCAAACACCATTTCGTGTTAGTAAGGTTGCACAGCAGTTTAATGACAGTTTATTACACATCTGTCATGTTGAATGTAGTATGCCAACCTTTGGTGACATTTTTGCCGACCAAGCTTTGAAGTAATGCAAAATTAGTGTTTCTGGACAGAGGCCCAAACAAACAATAAAAGCCGAAAATATTTTTTTCCATTTTACTAATTCCTTTTATCTTGCAATTTATTTATAGAAATGTGTGCATGTAACAAAAGTATGGGGCAAGACAAATTTAAACAGGATCTTCCGCAAAATCTAAGTAACCTTAACCTTGGCTTTATTAGAAAAACTACATTTATTAGACGCCAGGCTATCTGAAATGTCTCTAGCGGAACATAAAACTAGATAAGGTACTTATGTATCATTTTCGAGATGTGAACCGTGCTAAGTAGATAACCTATTCATAAATCACAACAATATGCAATGTGTCGAACTATGTATGTTAGATGTGCGAGAAGTAGAAAACTGTTTGATGAATAATGAATACAAGAAAATGTTAGACTTTCAGTTATGCAACTAACTTAACACTTACCAATCAAAAATATTACCAAGGCGGGAATTGAAATTAAAATCATAAAATTAAGAAGTTATACTACATAAATCATTCTTTTATTAATTAAAACTCACAACTAGGTAATTCATATTTGATCCAACACAGACATATTTTTCAGTATGAAAATAAACACTAAATAGATAGCTTAAAATACATTTTCTTTATTAACCTAATTATATTACATGTACAATTATTCACTAATCTCTAGTTTCTCCTTCCTCGTCCTCTTCTTCCGCGCCTCTTATAAACAAAACGTTATTACATCGTACCAATACTTCACCCAAGTTCCCTGCGATATATCGACATTTGTACATCAAATTATACAGTCATGAAACAAAAATTGTATTACCTGTTACAGCACCATCGATATATTCTTCTGTGTTTGCCAATTGCAAATTCATGTACCCATCTACAGATACTAAATAACCCTTATATTCGTGGCCCCATTTTAGTTTAACCATGACCGCTTTGCCGGTTAAACTGTTTAAAAAAGGTTTGGGATTTATTGGCATAGCGGTCGCCATGATTATTGTATTATTTTTGATTTATCTACACTAAAATATCAAACCTAAAAGATATTTAAAACGTTAACTACACGTTTATCTTAACCGGTAAGCTGTCAAATGTCAAAATGGTATTTGAGCCTGTTTATGTTTGAAGTTAGTTACATGACTTCTGACAAAAATATTTTATTCATGTTTATTATGAATAAATATAAATATAACGTTTAATTTAATTGAAATTAAAATTAAATTTAATTGATTAAACACTGAATTCCTTTAATAGTAATATAAATTGCATTCCTAAACTATGTATTGATTTTTTTACTGATAGGAAATCTTAGTTTACCAGACGATGAACTACGGAAAAATTACGCTTGGGTTCTGATAAATTAAAACAAACTAAAATAATTACTATGAATAGCTTTTATTTACTCTAATAGCTATTATTTTATCAAAGTATACAGATTTAAAATATATGATAGACACAAGTAAGTAACTAGATATTCACTAAACGAAACTAATATGAACGGAGGTTTTATTAACAGCAAAATCACTCCGAAATGACGTATCCAAAATAAGCAAAACTACGTACGACATCTCAGACCCGAAGTGATCATTAAACTAAGTCTTATTCACGTCAGTCTGCTAGCTGGATATTTTCTTTTATGTATTCGTCAAAAATTCTCAGTATTCAAACATCCCACATAGCCAAATTTAAATTGCCCGCAATTATTCTTAGTAACTTCAACGTTAAAACATAAAATTACCTACTATCTTGTACTACAATAGTAGTTATTTTAATGCTTTTACGTTGTATTGACTAAAAATAGTGGCGGGAAATTTAGATTTGGCTATTAGGGATGAAAATTCTGCAGAATGTGCAGATCTGAAAATCAACTTCATTTCTGAATTTTGCCACAATCAGTTGGCAAATGCATCCCGCTGCGTAAAATTTACTGGACTTTATGTGCAAATAAAGATAATTAAGGGTCCTTCTTCAATATATGCCATATGATTTTTAAATTGCCCATTCTGTGAACCGATCAATGACGAATTCGTGTTGTTATTTTCATTTAATTTTTCAAGTACGTTGTTCATTAATGTAACACCAAATATTGCGCTTTTATTGACCGCCCTGTTATAAATGACGGGAACAAGGTTTTATGATTGATGCCTTTATGCCGTGAAATTAGAAACGTATCGATAAAACTGCGATTTCAGTAAATCCGTGAATTCTTGAAATCGAGTGATGCTCGTGCGTTTTTAAATGTTATTAACAATTTGTAATGTAAACACGTAATAATCGTAAACAAACCTCTTACGAAATGAATCTCGAGATCGGACGCAAAACAAATATGCTAATTTTAAAATATATTTATTTTAAATATAGTTAGAAACAGTTTAAAATAAGAAGTACATATACATAAGTGTTTTAACACGGTGGAAACGTACGACAAAGTGCCGATACAAAATTAGTGCTTCCAAGGTAGGTAAAATAAATATAAACTGTAAGAACTTTGCCTCAATAATAATCGGGAATGGGTGCACATGCTATCTTAACGAAATCCTCATAACGCACCATGCTAGTATTGGTAACATTAGCTTCCCTGAAAATACGGTCCACTTCCTTCGATGAAAGACTTTCCCCCCATTTTTCCAGTAAATGACGCAGATGCTTAGCAGATATGACGCCTTTTCCTTCGGGATCCCAAGCTTTAAATGCATTCACCACTTCCCTCGGTAGGTCCTCCGAACGAGAATGAATGTGCATTACCTCTAAGAAGTCAGCGAAGGACATTTTCCCACCCTAAACACACATTCCATAATTTTTAAGAGCTTGAAAATTATGCAATCGATGCTGTGACATCATAGGGTTTCAAGTCCACATAATGAAAAAAAAAAAGTTGCCTATATTTTTATGTTCACTCAGAAACATCCATGCCCTAATTAAAATGTAAATTAATGAGGAAGTTGATAGATGTTCAGGTTGGGATCAATTCATTTTCATTCATGTATATAAATTAAATACAGTACATAAAAGGTGATCTTATGTCAGATTTTGCTCATATATAACTAAATTTAAAACCATGAATCTATTGGAGGTATTTATAGAGCTTCATTCATTTGCTTCAAAAGTAATTATATACCTACCTTTTGTTTCAAATATCCTGCTAATTCGGATATCGTCGGTGATAATCCTAAACTCCTCATGATTACCGTTAATTCGTCTAAGGACTTTATTTGTCCCGATCGTGCGAATAAATAAAAGCATTCTCTAAATTCTGGAACCCATAAAAGAAAAAACATAGGTTATGAAAATCGTGTAAACAACCAAATAAATGACGATCTTTACCATCGATATCTTGCTCCTTAAAATAGCGGGCCTTAAAAGGATAGTTTTTATTAAAATGGAGTATAATTAAAGTAGTTAACCGAGCTTACCATGGTTAAAAGTTATTTATTGTAGACGTGATACGTGTCAGTTACAATGGAATTAAAATAGATAATTAACGAGCGTGTGTACAAGATAACAGGATAGGAGGTATGGAATATACAGGTATGTCAGGTATAGGCGGAGGAGAAATTTTGCTATACTTCGTTGCGTTATATCGTGAAACAAGATACATTTTTGTCTGCTATTATTCAGGTAAATCTGTGTAAAAACAAGTACAATTATTTGAAATTTCCTTATCTGTTATTAATATTCGAATAAAATCGTAAATGTAGGTTGAGTAATTCCACTATTTAGAGAATCCTTCGTCTGTAAGAACTCCGCATAATTATTACGAATTTCGCAGCATAAAGATAACGGAATTGTTATCGTTACGAGACTATAAACAAAATTTAACATTCCCTGATGATCTTTGCACTCAAAAAAAAAAACTCGCTTTGCCTAAATACAATTCAACTCGTCGTCGACCTGAGTGTTCGCGATTCATACCCGCATTTGCTGTGTGAATGCGAACCCGACAAATCTTTTTTTTTTTTGCTTCGACTTTTCAGACACACTTTCGTTAATTATGAGGTGATAAACGCGTCTCTTTAACGATGGCTCTGAATTTGAAGGAATCTCGACAGAACCCCGTTACTGGTAAATTATCAAATGCTGATATTGTCTTCACGAGCTTGTGCGCTGGTGCCATCGCAGGAGCACTGGCCAAAACCACCATAGCCCCCTTAGATCGGACGAAAATCAATTTTCAAATCAGGTAATGTAAGTATATTTAGATCTTTTCATCGATAACGTTTATTTGTATATTACTATAATTTTTTTCTTATGTGCATGACCGTTATTAAAAAATATAATTATTAATAATATAAAAATATATTTTGATAAACATAAGTAACGGATTTTAAAACATAACCTATCCATGACTTGCAATGCCAACCAATGAGAATTAATTTGGCGGT
This sequence comes from Protaetia brevitarsis, assembly GCA_004143645.1. NCBI lineage: Eukaryota > Metazoa > Arthropoda > Insecta > Coleoptera > Scarabaeidae > Protaetia > Protaetia brevitarsis. The sequence continues at coordinate 73,657 of RXPK01001868.1, read as the reverse complement.
TATTTCAAATTTTTTTATATTACTTCCCCAACAGTTCAACAAAAGCATACTCAACAAGAAAAGCATTCAAGTTTCTCGTAAAGACCCTGAAAACAGAAGGATTCTTCGCACTATGGAGGGGAAACAGTGCAACGATGGCCCGAATTGTGCCTTATGCTGCGATACAGTTCACAGCACATGAACAATGGAAACGAATATTATCCGTTGACCCCTCTGGGTTAGTTTTGTTTCTATTAATGTTACCTATATTTTACATGTGATATTAATTATTTGCTATTTGCAGGAGATCTCCTGGTAAACAGTTTCTAGCTGGTTCATTAGCTGGGGTCACTTCGCAGTCCCTAACTTATCCCTTAGATTTTGCAAGAGCTCGAATGGCTGTTACTCATAAAAATGATTACGCTACTCTTCGTCAAGTAAGTGATTTTTTTTGTAATTTTGATTAAATTGTTTACATAAAAATGACCTTTCGTGTAAACAAATTCATCTTTTTTTCTTTTCTTGGTATCTCTGGTTTATGATTATATAATGTTAGTTTAATTTATATACTAAAATTGTAGATCCATGTTTATCGTAATGTAATTTATTGCCTGACAATTATCTTTGATGATTAACAGTGAAATATAATCCATTCATTACTGTAATTATTCTTTAGATTTTTGAATGTTCTTATGAATGATTGCTGATCAATGTTCAATGTTTCGCCTTGACATTATGTGCGTAATGTCAATGTCAACATTGATTAAATTAACTTGTCATCATTTTAACAATTTTTTACATATTAAAAAAAATGATAATATAGTTGTTAATATAAACAAGAACAAAGAAAGGAAAAGTTTTGAAATGAAGTTTATGGATTTTCTAATCTCTCAATAAATAATCCAATACTTTTGATTCATCCCAGTGAACCAAATTCAAATTTCCCACAATTATTTTTAGTAACTTCAACTTAAAGGTATTCAAATAACTATTAACCAATACAAAATCGTAGGTAATTTCATGCTTTAATGTTGAAGTTACTAAAAATAATTGCGGGAAATTTGAATTTGGTTCACTGGGATCCTTTTAAAAAAAAAAAAAAACAACTTTTGTTCCAATTTCCAAAACAAAAATTAACTTCTATAAAACGAAATAAACAAGTAGCATGAGATAAATCATCATTATAACATTTATTTGTTGTAACATTGCAACACCCTGTATATAGTTTTGTGATTAAAATATCATTTTAATTTAAAAAAAAGAAAATAGACAATATCTATTTTATTTCAGGTATTTTTAAAGATATACAGAACGGAAGGGCTTTTAGCTTTCTATAGGGGTATTTTACCTACAATACTGGGTGTTATCCCATATGCCGGAGTCTCATTTTTTACCTATGAAACCCTGAAGCGATGGTACAAAGGTATGTGCAGTAAATTTAATGCGGTTAAAGTAAATTAATTAATTTAATACAATTGTTGACTATAAAAAATAGCGCTAAATTTAAATTTTGAAAATGGATACTTATATAATTGTACTGTAATGAATTTCGGAAAATGATTATAAAAAACATGCATAGAAAAATATTTCAATACTAAAGCAACTAAAGTAAGATATTTACTGTCAACTGTCAAAAGAGAACTAAAAAAAAAATGGTGTAACATTAAATTGACGTATTTATTGTCACCTGTCAATGATTGTGCTAAATTTAAATTTAAAAAAACTAATAAAGTTGTGCTCCATTTACATATTTCATAAAAATAATGTGAAAGATGTAAAAACAGTTTTAATACTGAAGTAATAATGTCAAAAAAAGAGCGCTAAATTTAAATTTTGAAAATGGATATATAAATGTACTCTGTTGAGTTTCGGAAAATGATTGTAAAAAGCATGCATAAAAAAATTTTCAATACTAAAGTAACATATTAACTGTAAAACTGTTAAAAGAGAGCAAAAAAGAAAATGCTGTAGCGTTGAATTGATTTATTTATTGTCAACTGTCAATGATGGCGCTAAATTTAAATTTAACACCATCGAATAAATTGTACTTTATTTACGTATTTCATAAAAAATAATGTGAAAAAGATGTAAAAGCAGTTTTAATACTAAAGTAATATGTCAATTGTCAAAAAAGAGCGCTAAATTTAAATTTTAAAAATGGATATACAATTGTACTCTGTTGAATTTCGAAAAATGATCATAAAAAAATGTTTCAATACTAAAGTAACATGTTAATTGTCAACCGTCAAAAGAGAGCAAAAAATGGTGTAGCATTAAATTGATGTATTTATTGTCAATGATGATTGTAAATTTAAATTTAAAAAACCGAATCAAAATTTGTTGTAAATGGATATTTCATAAAAATTAATGTGAAAAACATGTAAAAACAGTTTTAATACTAAAGTAACATGTCAATTGTCAAAAAAGAGCGCTAAATTTAAATTTTGAAAATGTATATATAATTGTGGTGCTAAGTTTAAATTTTAAAATTTAAATTTAGCACAATCGAATAAAGTTATACTCTATTTACATATTTCGTAAAAATAATGTGGAAAAAAGATGTAAAGAAAGTTTTAATACTAAAATAACATGTCAAATTGTCAAAAAAGAGCGCTAAATTTAAATTTTTAAAATTAATATTGGAAATGTTCCTGTATTATTAGTCATTTTGTTGCGTTTTCATTTAGACAGTGGTTTGAAGGCGAACCCTTTCACATCGCTAGGATTTGGAGCCGTAGCTGGCATGTTAGGACAAACTAGTAGTTATCCCCTCGATATAGTACGGAGAAGAATGCAAACTGACAGTAGTAAACAATATATTAGTATCTCAGGAACATTACGGACAATATTTAGGTACAGATACTTTTTACTCGTTTAAGATCCCCATATTGTATGCCTAATTTCACAGTAACGAAGGACTGAAGAATGGTCTCTACAAAGGTCTTTCGATGAACTGGATCAAGGGACCGATAGCAGTAGGTATAAGTTTTGCAACTTACGACACCATTAGGGATTTTTTACGTACGATCTTGGCCAAATATAGGTAACAATTTGTGGATAGTACTATATGGTAGTATAGGGCAATGTATTTTTTTTATACATATATGATATACAATAAATAATAGGAAATATATATTTGTAAAAGTGTAACATGTGCAATATATACGCGGGGAAACCGTTCGATTTTTTCTATTTTCCTTTCACGTAACTTACGCAATCATATATACATTATTATAATTTTCGTATTTGTGTATGCTTGCGTTTACAGAAAGCGATTTTATTTGTGTACATAGCATTATATAGATTATATTTATTGTTGTTGAAGGATTGTTGACGTTTTTGTTAATAAATTTGTATAACCGTGGTCTCGTTTCTATTTTTTCTTATTTTCAGTTCAACTGTCACTTGTCACTTTGAGTGACAAATTGCTAACTTCACTATGTGCATTATATATAGTTTTGCAGGTAAGTAGGCTTCTATATCTTCCTGTATTTTCAGATCAAAATTTATTTATCTCAAAAACAAGATTTTAAAATCATTGAGCAAGCTAGAAAAATATAAATAGTGTTAGGGTTTTAATAAAATTAAGAATTTTCTTCGAATGGTAAATTTTACATTCTTTATGTTTGTAGCCATCTTCTATATATGTATTAAACGGTTGATTGATTTCTTGGAAATATTGGTTCAATATAAACTACTAATTACATGTGGCAAGACGTTTCGACAAATCTATTTGTCTTTTTCAATTGCTTAATATTGCTCCATGATTCTAATTGCCAAAATACATTTTTTTTATTTATATATAAAATTTATAATAATAACGGCATTGTTATTTCGTCAATAAAATTACACAGTAAAATTAACTACTTAAAATACATTACAATTTAAAAAAGGTCTGTGGAACAATCAGCCATATGTATTGTCAATATATAAAATAATATATTGTACGTGTAAAACGGCTCTTAGAATGAAATAAAACCGCTTTTAAGTTATCGACACTATTATTTTTTTTTTTTATCAGCAGAGTTGTTTTAAAGTGAATAGGCATATATGCGTCTAATCTAATTCGTATATTTATTGATATTATCTACTATCAACGATAAATAAATTTTGAAAAGGATAGGATTCCAATAAAAATCTACATATCTATTGGTTAAATAAAAAGTTTATTAAGTAATTTTAATTTATCGAATATAGTACTGATAAATTGTTTTTTCTTTAAATACATTAGAACATTATTTTCAATTCAAAAATATCTGTCATTGTCGGTTTTAAAATGCAATTATTTTTTAAAACCGTAGACGACTTTGCTAATGCTAAATTCTAATTTTCATAATGTACAATAAAGAACGAATTTTATCATTACTGAGTAGTAGAAAAACATTTCCACTTATCTTTAGAATCAAAAAAGACTAATAGATATAATGTCGCGAAGCAAATGCAACCTTGATTCTTGAGATTGTAAATTGGATGCGTATTTGCCTCTCTGATCTTGATGAGAACGCGCCAGACAAAAGAAAGACCAGTTTTTGCATTTCACCAAGGCCGCTTGTGTTTTGTTTACACTATTAATAAGAGCGCAGATACAGTCATGATACAGTTTACTAAAAAAATATATATAAAAAATACGGTTCACTTACTTCAGGTCGATAGCATAAATTTAATGGCAGTATTAACTGCTCTCGCTATTATAGAATCTGTGTTATTATTATTGACAGTTGTATACGATCTCTGGTCGGGGAGTTCTGGGTTTTTACCGTGATAAAATTGATAGCTAATCGTTATCGGGATAATAGAAAAAATACTTACATATAAAAATAATGTAGCTTTCACTTGTTGATGCATAGGCGCTGAATTTTTTAAATGTGAATAGGAGCAAAGTGCATTGTACCAAGAGTTCATCTTTCAAAACTATAAAAAACGAGTAAAGGGCGTAATTTACGTCTTACTAATAAAGATTACATCTGGGAAAATTTAAATTACATAAAATGTATTTTTGCTTGTTTGTTTGTTTTATTAATAAATTCATTTTTAACTAAATTAAAACTGTGTATTAAATTTGCCACCTATTAATAATGGATTGTAGTTAGTTTTATGTTTTAATGTTGAAGTTCGTAGAAATAATTGCGGTAAATTTGAATTACCGAATGCTTTTGATCGCTTGAAAATGGGAGTCAAAAACAATTAATAAAGTCTAGTGTATTGCGAAGTAATCGGATATTTTATGAGTCCAGGAGACAGGGGTAAAATTTACGGAAAGGCTTTTGAGCCTAGAAATATGATCTGCAAATTTGCTTAAATCTTTACCCTAAAGAATACTTTTCAATATATCAACAATTTTAAAATAAAAAAAACGCATTAAAATGGGTCTTTTAGAAAAAATAAATAATATAAAACAAATAACCATATTTTTTTTTTTTTCTTTAAAAGCAGAATTTTCAGTATGAGATACCTAAAAAAACATATCTATGTTAATTCTTTAGGAAAAAAAATTCTTTTGTGAAAGCTCACAATTTTATTATATTTCATCCTCGAAATTTTCTATCCAATAATAATAATAAAAAAAAAGAAATACAATTCGAAGTAAAAATGTTTAATCTTTAAGGTAAGGTATATTTTTTAAATTTAATATATAAATATTGAATATTAAAATTATGGAAAATTGTAAATAAAAAAATTCTTATCTATATACATATATTTTTTTCTTAAACCTGCAAATTTAGAATATTTAACGTTTCAATTACATATTTTATTTTACTTCATGCAGCATTGGATACAAGATTATAGTAAAACCCTTTGATGAGAATCGAATACCTGTATCTTTTTTTTTGTAAATAATAATTTCTTACTACCTGCTAAATATTTTAATCCTTATACCTGTAAATTTAAACTTAGTTATTGGTATAATATTTAAAGTATTTCTTTCTAATTTATGCATCGTATAATACTAAAATTATAGTTAATCTTTTGATGAAAATAATCCGAAGTTTCTTTTTGTAAACAGAAATTTCTTATCTCCTAATTATACCTGCACATTGGTATCCCTGCAGACGCGTGCGCATCGCGAAATTTAGAACGAATGGGAGTTCATTTCACTACCACGTGACCGTGCTTTCAGAGTAACATGGCCGCTGTGTAGACAGAGGATGGTGTTATTATCCAAACGCTGCTCGACTCGCCAACAACTTCGCGTCATTATTTATCAACACACGGTTAGAGAATAACATACGTACGAGCTAGAAAATAATTACAAGACGAAATCGAAGGTGCCGGCTGCTGTATCGAAAATTCGCAACGCACGTTCGTGTGAAGGTGCAGTTTTTGTGTTTAAACAAGACATTTTCGGAATAACGCATGTCCCGCGCGCTGTGACCTTGGCGTCTCTCTCCCGACATTATTATAATGAACGTTTACCGTAAATTGACGCGTTCGTGAAAAATCATCATCGTCTGAAGCTTAGGATTCGAAAATTGGAGCCTCGTTTTTTTGCAATTCGCTAAGATGGCACTGTGGACACAAGCACAACAGTTGCCGCATGATAACATGCAACAAATCCGTGCCATATACGGTGAACATTTCCCTATAGAGGTGAGACACTTTTTGGCGCAATGGATCGAGGAGAAATTTTGGTAAGTTTTGTTAATTTATATGTGTTAAGATTATGTTTATTTCTACCCATAACAATTAGCATATTGCTGCATTGTTTATTCTTATGCTACGCTATGCGATGTAGCAAGATCAAAGTACGCCTGTTCTTGCATGTTTAGACATTGTTTTAATAAATTCAATATTTATTTTCCTTTCTAGCCCATTTACACGAATTATTACAATTATAATTCCAGAGGTTATGTTATATATAGGGTGGGGGTGATTCTAGGTAAATTATACATTGTTGCCAAGTTTCATCAATAAAATCAACATTTTCCATTTTATATCATTAAATATACGAATAATTTCTTATTTTTTATTAATCTTATTTACTTCGTTCAAAATTACGTGTTTATATCTATTATTATGATAGTTTTGTGTCAGAAACTTCAAGGATATAATACTAAAAATCAAGTTTTATAGAATGAAATACTAGTTTTTGACAAAATTTAAGAATAACAATCAAATCCCTTCGATTTTTATAATTTTTTTGAATCATGGTGTAAACTGATCTTGGTATCACAGAAGGCAGTTTCTTTTTCTGTAGAAACCATGTCTTATACGCTTTTATTTAATCTTCGAACAGGCGCGTATTTTCTTTTTAGTTTGAGATACTGTTAAAAAGACACGCGACTGGGGCCGCTTTGACACTAAGCGCGCCTGAATGAAATAATTTTTTTTAGGTTATGTCGATCACAGAATGCTTCGAAATGTAACAACATATCAGTTTTATCGGATAGCCCACAAAAACGAGAATAAGTTGTTGCAATTATAGTGTAACAGCAATATAATATGCTTCAAATGAGTACACTATCTTGTTTTACCCAAAACACGTCACACACAGAAACTATCAGCTGTCAAATTTTACTAATGGACGCCATTAGAAAGTTTGACAACTAATAGCGTTCTGAGCAAAACAGAAGAAATTATTGCAACCTAGGTATGCTCGCAAAGGAGATAGCTATTCTGTTGATTCTGTTTCTTTTGCCTAGACGCATGACGGAAACTATCAATGTAGAACTTTGACAGCTGTGATGTGACGCGTCTGCGTAAAGACAGAATAACGGTCCCGTTTGTGAACATAGTTAATGTAAATAATGAAAGAAGGAAAGACGCCCGTACATTCACCAAAAACTTCTAAATATATTTAAGACAATGTCAATGTCAAATAATATTTAGAAGTTTTTTGTGACTTATTGACGTCTTTTCTTTCTTTTATTATTTACTAATACCACATGGATTTCAATATACAATAGCTAATGTTGTTATAAAACATGGTTTCTGGTCAGTTATCTTCAAGAAAAACAAATCTTACATATATTCTCTTTGGGAAAACAATAATCTCGACAAATGGTATGTCAGGGGGTCTTTTATGTTTTTGTGGTGCTTTGTCTGGTGGTACTTTTATATTAACTTGTTTTAAATATATTCGACCCACTTTATAAAAAAATTAAAATGAAAGATCTTAGTTTCTTCATTAAGTTTCATTCATATTTATCGGATCTGTAACATAATTATGACAGTTTTTTTTGACAACTTAAATGCATTATTTCTTTGTCAAAAGTAATAATATGTAAAAGACGTTTTTTTTTATTTTTTTTTTTTTTAAGAAAGTAGCCTAACTTTAATAATTGAAGGGATTTATTATAATAACGTGATATGCCACAAATAAAATATAATTGAAATTTCAGAAAAATGCTTAAAATTAATTACCTACTAGTCAATTTAAAATTGAAGTATTTTTGGTAAGGCTTATCATTTTTTTTATAAGCCCTTCAATTATTAGATAAATAAATGATGCAGTATTTAATGATTGTTCTTCGATAAAAGTGAAAGTAGGTACAAGATTTCAATGGGTTTCGTTTGATGATAGAACCTAAACATTTTTTTTTATTTTTAGGAAAAAATAAGTATAATATTTGGTTTCCGCTGAAAAGGAGTTTAACAACTTTCTTTTGACATCATTCCACACCAAATTTTCAAAAAATAACGAAAATTAGAGTAGCTTTGTTATTCTTAAATTGAATCTATTAAAATCACAAAATTATGAATTTCCAAAAGTAAATTCGCGCCTATTTCAAGCTGTAAGGGTTTGTATTCAGAAAGAAATGTACAATTTTTTTTGTGATGACACTGGCACTATTTTTTTACCCACTTAGATATTTTTTTTTCTGGTTCTAATATTTTTATTTAGAATCTTTCGGGAGATCATTAAATTATTGCTTCTGTTGTAAAAGATAAATTACATCAATTTGTTAGTTAAGTTATTTTTGAGAAAAAGGAATATGCAAAGACATGGCTTTTTAACTTTTTCTGGAGGTTCCCTGCATTTCACTCATTAAAACTAGTTAGTCTATCAAACTTCTAGTTTCTATTTTATTGCTTGCTTGTTACAGTTTATTGAATTACTGTTTTCAAAAATTCATTTGCGCTACTGTTTTAGGGCCGTTTTACACCTAGCTATTTATTGGTCAATTTGAAATTTTACGTGTATAACAGGGATTAAATACTTAATACGTTGTTATACACGTAAAATTTCAAATTGGCCAATAAATTGCGCAATAAATAGCTAGGTGTAAAACGATCCTTACATTTAAAATTTTTCTATTTGAAAGGATCTCCAGTTCAGTAAACAAGAAAAAAAAATGCATTTTTTTGCTCTAGTATGAAGAATATCTTATTCAAATAAATTATTGCATAGAATTGATTGTGGTATTAATGGTTTATGCTTATCCCATTGTATCGTGACATTTTTACTGATTTTTCCCTACTAACATTTTAACAGGACGGATATGGAATTTATGCCAGACAATCCTCAACACGAACAATACGTATCGAACTTAATAGGCTCCCTGATACAAGAAATCGAGAATAAAGCAGCTGGTGTAAACGATCCCGAATTGTTCTTGAACAAATTCAAACTAATGGAAGCCGCTAAGTCATTCAAACAAAGACTCAAGTACGTAAGAATTATCTAAAATAACCAACAATATTTTGCTTCTAAAAATCAGATTGATACATGTTTATTTATTTGCTATTTCGCTTATCTATTCGGACGAACCCTAAAACGTGATAAATTGTTTGTATCTCTCTATATATATACAAAAAAACAACTGGTTTATCTTTCAACGGTTTTAATTTTACCTAGAAATATTTGAGTTTTGGAAAAACCGGAGTTTTTCATTGCAATTTTATGGTAGCTTAAATTTATCTTACATTCCTTTGTAGCAGTAACGCGATGGGTCTTTACAATTATATACGACAGTGCCTACAAACTGAGATGCGTTTAGTGAAGGCTGCAACTGGAGAGGGCCTAAGCGGAATTTCTCAAATGATTCTCTCAACGACCAGCACAGAAATTATACAGCAGATAGAAGTCTTGAGGATTCGCACTACGGTTTGTGTTACGCACACATAAACTGATTGAATCCCTTTTGATGTATATATTTTTTTTTAATCTTAGGATACTAGTGAAGATCTACGCAAAATGGAGCAGGAACAAGAAGCTTTTACGATACACTATCACGATTGTACCAAATTAAATGGTAATTCTTTTTATAGCTTCTACTTCCGATTTCCGATTTTCAATCTCTGCTTTGATTCCTTTGTAGTAGCTTTTCTCCTGTCAGAACTTTCCAACAGTGGATTACCTTTAACACATCATATTTTTTTTTTTTTACACTTCATCCATTCTTCCCAAATAAACATATTCACTACTTAATTTCTTTTTCTCTTGTATATCGGTTTTATCATTAACTGCATTTTTATGTTTATAAATTTTCCGAAAATTATATATGTAATTTAATTTTATAACTAAGTACAATATTTTTAAAGAACTATTTAATTGCAAAATTCAAAAACAAATGATCAAAACATCCTATTTTAAAACGCAATCTTTAAATAAAACATAATAATATATTCAAAATCATAGTAAAAAAAAAACAATTTGTCATTTACTAAACAAAAACATTTTATTTATAATTTACACTTTTTACATTTATTATATATCTTAAAAAGCTTGCAATAAAGCGAAACGTTGTATACTCATTCATGTTTTTTAATATTGACGACATAAAACCAGAGAAAAGAATTAAATATTATATACATGGTCAAGAATTGAAGCTTTAAAATATTCACTACTGATCTTTCTGTTCCCATCTGGATTTAGTGAGAGAATTGTGCACGAGTTGCTATCTGTTTTTCTTTGTTCCTCTCATCTATGTTTGTTTCTATTGTAATGTTTTTAAGGTAAAGTCAGGTAAGTGTGTAGTTTGGCCATATTTATTTTTAAAATTGGAATACGGACGTCCTCTTGTTATAATACTAAAGTACTAAACTTCATACTAGTTTTACAAATAAAAGTTCGCATCTCCTAACGTGTAATAACTTGAATATCTTGTGAATATATCATACCTTATTAAAGAGCATCAGTTTAAGTATTACACTCTTGGCCGAACTAAGGATAATGCTATTAATATATGAAATGCGAAACGATTACACACTTGCCCCATTTTGCTGGGTAAGTGTGTAGTATTGACAGTGTTTGGAATTTCTTTTTTTTCTAGTAAAGCATTGATAATTATAAAAGGTGTATCTATTGAAGGCTTACAACTGGGCATATATTACGTACTTCTATGTTTAAAATTTATCAAAATGTCTTATTATGTGAACAGTGTTACATTTTCTTCGCACTATGCAATTTTTACTACACACTTACCTGACTTCACCTTACTTCAATTCCCGTGTTTTTGTAACATTTCCTTACTCATACTAATAGTTTCCAATTGTTCGTTTAGCGCACATTCAACAAATGCAGAGTCAACCATCACAGCAGGCACAACAGGCACTCCAGAAAACGATACGACAGAAAGAAGGTTTGGAACAGGTGCTCAACCAAAAGGTACGGCTAATTGTGTTGTTTTAATATATACAGGTGTCTTTAAGTGTTCACCATTCGTTATTATTGGAGCTACGAAGTTGGTAAAATTAGCCAACTAGTTGTACTTTTTGTGTTGATTAAGATAGTTCACATAAAGGAACAGTTGAATAACTTGTTTCTGAGATATTTATAGAAACAACATGTTTTTAATGGAACATCTTTATTTTTCTTCAATTTTTTTCAAAATTTCGGGAAAGAATTAAATTAGAAGCAAAAATAAAGAAACAAGTAATTAATAAGACCCACTTAAACTCCTTATTTATTATTATATTTATAAAAGCTCTTAGATGAAATATCAATAAGTTTATTAATGTGGAATCTGCTTTATGTAATTAATTAGTTGTGTACGCCTTTTAATTGTTAACAATTTATTACTAATTATATAAATGCTTTCAACACATCTGGAAAGGAAACGGATCTATTAGAAACTGTTTTTTTTGTGAATATTTCAGAAACGAGGCATGTGAATGTTACTCTGTTTTCACTATCTTAATCAACGCAAAAAAAATACAACTAGTTAGCTAATTTAACCGACTTCGTAGCGCCAATAATAACGAAGTTAGCAATGGTGAATACTTAACCTTAAACAACCTGTATGTACATAAGTATATATTTTTGTGACTGCTTCTTTCTGAGGAATGCTACGTAAAGTATGCAATGTTGCCGGTTTACATCAAAGCTAATCGACGGAATTTTTGACTGTAATGATTTAAATTCTGAAGTTGAAGCGTGTTGTTGAATGTTGTTTAAGTGTGTGAGTTTGTGGTTTCAGAAAATACCGCCCGTGAGTTGAATTTTTAAAATAAATTCTATATGAATTCTATTGATTTATGTCGTATTCAGTAGTTTAAATTCTTACGATTTTAAAATCCTAATCATCGAACAGTAGGTGATTATATTGATATTAAAAAGAATCATAATCATCGTTGGTAATATACAGGGTGTTACGAAATTCGGGAATACAGACTACAGGATGACGTTAGACATCCAAAACTGAAATTAATGTTTGTTTACCGTTTTTTAATCTCAATTTCTGACAAAAAATATAAACTTTTTATTTACTTTTTACTTTTAATTAAAAAAAAAGTAAATAAAAAGTACAGGATGACGTTAGACATCCAAAACTGAAATTAATGTTTGTTTACCGTTTTTTAATCTCAATTTCTGACAAAAAATATAAACTTTTTATTTACTTTTTACTTTTAATTAAAAAAAAAGTAAGTGTAAAATACGTAAAAAAATTTGGATACTAGATAACTAGATTTAACACTTTATAACTTTGGTTTAGATATTTTGGATGATTTACTGGGTGAACTGGGTACACATTGATAAGGTTATACGAAACTTATGTTTTCAATTATCGGAATCAATTTAATATTTTATGTCAGTGCCACCATTCTAATTTTTTTTTTTGTTATCAAATAATGCTACAGATACCCCTTTTTTATGTAAACCAAAAATACAGTAATGAACAAAGATTTTTAACATAAACTAACATTTCAAAAAAAACCGTGTGTTCGAAACTGTGCCCCTTCACTTCGATACATTTATTTATTCGTAGTTGGAATGCTATTCTACGATACAAAACCGTACTTTATTCAGTACTTGACAAACTGTGAATACTTACACATTGTCCGATCCCCATCGAGTTCGGCATCATTCAGTGAGTCCCCTACATTATAACAAATCTTATTAAGATCTTTTTTTGATTTGATGCAGTGTTTTAGAGATATTCCGTTGTCTCAAGATAAAAAAGAAACTCACCCAGTATGTGCTTTTGCGTTGCAACAATAAAGACATTTATTATTAATATATTTCCACTAAAAAAAAAGTTGTATTATTATTTAAAATTCATTGGCATTTGGCTTCTCAAATTTAAATATTATTTTACATTTAATACTTCGAGTAACTTCATGGTAAATTAAAAATTTCTGTTTTTATCAACTAATATATATTTTGATCCATAAAAAAAAAGAATTCATAGTAATTTATGCGAGGAGAACCAAGGTTGGTCGAAACGTTGCTCTAAGAATTGTTCCATGTAAAATATAATAATTTAGCTCAAAAGAGGTTTCATTACTAGATATTCCAAAGCGGACCTTACTCAAGAAATCACTTTATTACAATTAAGTAGAGATACATAAATTGAATTTTAATAAAATTTAGCTGCTCTTTTAATAAACTATAAATTTACGGTAACATATAGATTTACAATGTCATTAAAAAAATATCTACAAATGTAGGTATATATGGTACACTCGGTATTTTTACATGTAACTGCACATGTAAATAGCCTATTAGGGGAAATATCTATTGATACTAATTAGTTTAGTTTAGTTTATTTTCATATTGTTTGAGCCAGTAATGGATACAATGTGTCAAAATACAAATGTAAAATATAACAAACAAAATTTTAGAAATAAATAATTTACAGAAAAATAAATAGAACAAACAAAAACGACAAAAAATGTGTATAGTCAAGAACAAAAATATTAATTAATGGATAGTATTTGGGAAGTTATTGTATCTGGCAAGCTATTATACACTCTTATGGCCAATTGCACCACATCTAGTTAAATCTAAAGGTTAACTAATCCCTCAGTTAAAACTTAAACTGGGTTAAAATATGTTGCCTTGCATCAACGAAAAAGTAGTCATAATTAACAAAACTTCGCTTAAGCAATGAATAAAGAGTTGGTAGTAAGAAAATCTAGGGAATTTATTGTAAATTGGTTTATTTTTTTTATTTATCAGTGTTTTCAAGTGTTTTTATTTACGAGTTGTTTACGTTTACATTTTCGCATTGTTGTGATTCTTGGTCTTCTTGGTTAGGTTAGGTAATAGTTGCTGCCACGGTTGCTACGACTCTGTGATAGAAATGGAAAAAAAAAACAAAGATTACCGAATTTTACCCCCGAAGAAAAAATGTTATGGTTGAACCTAATAAAAAAATATAGTAACATATTAGAAAGTAAAAAAACGGACAGTGTAACTTGGAAAGATAAAGAAGCTGTGTGGGAATAAATAAAGACAGAATTTAATATGCAAAGCCCAAGTTGCGTAAATAGGGCAGCCACAAATTTAAAAACGTTTTATGAAAATAAAAATACGTCTATTCCCAACACTTCATCATCAGCAATATCAAATTCCTCTATATCAATCATATTATAATGCCTCGTCATAGAATAGATCGCAAAGATAATAATAGTTTTATAAAATAGTTTTTATAAACAAATATAACACCTGTGATAACAACAATTCATCAAAATAAATAGAATTAAATTAGTAATATACGATAATCAGTCAAGAGATTTGAGGTTCTTTCATTATTTCAATGCTTAAGATGCTATTTTGCATTGAATCTTTCACTTACAATCTTAACCACATTTTAGGGACTTCGGATTAGTGGAATTTTGCTATGAATGTTACGCTAACATCTATCACATATTTTCAATTTTTTGTTTTATTGTTTACATATATTGTAAATTTTACCCCTTTTTTTTGCTTACACAGGTGGCCGGATTAATGCAATCCCGACTAGCCCTAGGTGATAAATTCAAAGAAACGGTCCGGCTGTTAAATAAACTACAATCCCAAGTTCTGGACGAAGAGCTCATCCGCTGGAAGCGAGAACAGCAGCTCGCTGGCAACGGCGCCGTTTTCAACAGCAACTTAGACACTATACAGGAATGGTAAAGACGTTTATTAATAAACTATTATACCGATATATTCATAGTTTTTTTTTTTGTTTTTCCCCATTAAGGTGCGAGAGTTTAGCTGAACTCATTTGGTTGAACCGGCAGCAGATAAAGGAAGTGGAAAGGTTGAAACAGAAATTACCGCTGGACGCGCCTGGCGTGAACGATTTTCTTCCCCAATTGGTCGTGGAGATAACGCAACTCTTGAGTACTCTCGTCACGTCTACTTTTATTATAGAGAAGCAACCCCCACAAGTTATGAAGACGAATACTAGGTATTTATATATATTTTTTAATTGTCCAATAGATTTAGATACTTAATTTTAATATTAAATCGGAGAGAGAATAGTATAAATCTATGTTAAAACGTCGTAGGATCTCAGGGTATCTTAATTTTATTCAGTAAAATTTCAATTAATATTATTACTTCTGATAATACCATTGCTAATAACCCTAAAATCAATTATTTTTGTTTTTCACCTAGGATAAATTATACATACATATATAAGTAATTTTTCACGCAAGACTAGTTTTAACTGTTAATAAAACGTTAACCAAAGAATTGCGGACTACGGTTCACTTTTCATCTCGAAAACCTGAAAAGAAATATAAGTTTATTGATTTCAATAAAGGAAATACTCTCCTAAAATGGGGTTAACTTATTATTAAGTAGAAGAAAGATAATACTCACCTGATTTTTATAATAGAAGTTAGTTCTAAGAATTCCATAGTTTGTACACTGTTTTATTTTTTATTTAACATTTCATTCAAAAGAAAAGAAATGTGTTTTGCTTTGCTTACAAATTCTGAGTATTTTTAATTCACGTAAACGAAGCTAATTTTACGCAATACACAAAATAAAGCCAAATAGGCAACCACTTCAAACACCAGGTAAGAAGGGTTGTCCAACATCCGAAACACGAACCTTGAGATATCTGAATTTTAAAGAAAATAGTCTCATCGCTCGCTCACAATTTGCAATCGTTTGTTTTTGTCTTGTATGTATTTTATTATTATTTTTTTTTACAATACTATTTAAAGCATTTTTCCCTTCTACCGACTTCTGTGTTTTTGTTGTGTGATCCTGTCGACATCTTTTGGAATTACATTGCTACTAAATTAATTCTAAACGATTGCAGTGCCCCCATCGATTTTTTTTTTAACAAACATTTTTTAAAGCCTCCTCTCAAAATTGTGAGAGAACTACTTTGTATAAACAATATACCATTGAACAATGTCGTGATGGTGACAATCTTTCATCTTTATTATTTCATTTGAAGTTTTTATACCTGAAGATGACCGCTACAGCTCGAAACATCACACATATGTTAAAATAAAGTGTTGGATTTCTCAACAATATTTTAACGATGTTTGTGTTCATCATTTATTTATTTTTAATACAGGTTTACAGCTACGGTTCGCTTACTAGTCGGCGGCAAGCTGAACGTCCACATGACACTTCCCCAAGTCAAGGTGACGATCATTTCCGAGTCGCAAGCGAACATTCTCTTGAAGAGCGATAAGCTAGGCAAGAACGGCGACGCCTGGTGAGATTCTTAACAATACCGGCACGATGGAGTACCAACAGAATACCAGACAACTGTCCGTCAGTTTTCGCAACATGCAGTTGAAGAAGATCAAACGCGCCGAGAAGAAGGGCACAGAAAGCGTGATGGACGAGAAGTTCTCCCTACTGTTCCAGTCGCAATTCAGCGTGGGCGGCGGAGAGCTGATGTTCCACGTGTGGACGTTGTCGTTGCCGGTGGTCGTGATAGTGCATGGAAACCAGGAACCTCACGCCTGGGCCACCGTTACCTGGGATAACGCCTTCTCAGAGCCTGGCAGAGTTCCGTTTACTGTACCGGATCGGGTGAGTGGCAAAGATGCTTCATCTTCAGGAAGAATGAATTATTACTTCGAATGAAAACTTCAAAATTTTCATTCGAAGTAATAGAAATTTTCAATGGCGAATTTGCATCGTTTAAAGTGCTCTTTCAGCTCGTATAAATATTTATATACAGGGTGTTACAATAAACACGGAACTACGTATAAGAATGACTGGGCATCGCTTATATTTAGCACTATTCCCATATTGTGCAATTAATAATAATAATCAATAGGTCAAATCATTACAGGAAACCAAATAATCAAAAATATGTACATACATTAAAAGATAACTCCACACTGAGGACGTATTACTACATTTTTTATTAACAAAATCACCCGACGTGAAATAAATCTTATGTGTAATATGGTAATAATAAAACAACTTATAACTTCCTTATTATTCATTTTAATGTAGTAATGAATTTAAACTTTTATATTGCAAATAATATTATCTTTCAAATTTTTGAAAAATGTACAGGGTGATCCATTACAAAAAACATTACTGTGATAGTTATCTAGCAAACGCGCAAGTCAATTGTATTTCTATTGAATGTACTGCTGTGAACTGACTGAATTGACAAAGCAAAATGAATTTTTAAAAAATGAAAAGGAAAAAATTAAATTAGCTAGCTCAGCGGATAAAATTTTAAAGGGCGCAAAAAAAAACACTCACTTAACCTCAGAGTTACCCTCGCGAATTAAAACTTGAATCTAACCACGACAAGTAAAATGTAGGTGAACGAAATCTGACTTTCTTAAATACCCCAAAAATTGAAAAGGTATAATTAAAAATAAAAGAACAGAATTATTAAACCAACGACGTTAATTAACAATCAAAAATTTATTATAAAAAGAGAAAAAACAAAAAGTTAATTACAAATTTGCAGAAAAAAAAAACCGTGAACTGGGGGTTCTGGCTTGAATTTAAAAACTGCACGTGATTCTAAATTACACTAGGACAATGCTATTTCCTATATCAAAACAAAAGATTTGTTAGTTCAGGAAGATAATTCTTTTTTTCAAAACAATCCACGTGGTTTCAAATTAAAGTCAAATAAATTAAATTAAACGTGGACAAACACTAAAAATTATTCAAAAATGAAACCTAAAAGCAAGAACAATGCTTATATTCACCCAACCCGAGGTGATTAATAATTTAATACAAAACAGCAAAATGGAAAAACGGAAAAATTAATTGTATAAAATATAATGAGAAAATTGCAACTAAAATATATATCTTCCTGCACTACAATAATAAATGATCCTATACCTATAGTGTGCACACAACAATATAATAACAATTATTATAAAGCCTATATTCCTTGATGGACAGAAATTAACACAGAAATCAAATCTCTATATCAAATGAATTAACAAAATGGCTGCAAAGAATTTAAAAATACATGTACTCACGCTAGCGTCTACCAAGGAATTGGTTGAAAAATCTCTACCGCTGCGTACAACGCAGTCGTACAATTCACCGACAAAAATTAAAAGAAAAGGCGCTAAATAGACCTAGCCAAAAGCTAGACATCTAAAAAAATGAAATTAATTTAAAAAAAACTTAACACTTAATAATTAAATAAATCAAACAATTAACTCTCAACTAAAATTATACAAACTAAACATTAATTGTGGAAATTTCTCGATACAATGATTCAGCAGTTTTAAGCAACTCAAATATGCAACACAAATACACTCGCGGTAATGTGGGTTGCCACAGCAGTACGTTAATCAACATGAAAAATACTACTAGTTTGCTAACTTAACCAACATCATAACATCAATATTAACGGAGATAGCAATATTGACCACTTAAGTTGGATCAGCCTGTATATATGAAGTATTTGTTTTTTAATTTAGTTCATATCGTATAGCAGTGTCGGTAGCTAACATGGTTCATATCAATCCAGCCAATTAAAAACACAATAATGCTGTAAATAATCCTCAATAAATTTTATACATATCTAATCTGTATTTTCCATCGTCTTTATTTCAGTCAACACTGTATATTACTAAATATAAAATATACAAATGGCATCTATTTTAGTAAACAATTTTTGCTTTCTTCAAATATTCTAGACATTACCATAAAATAAAATTTAAAGCAAACCAAGTTCAGCATTTAACACATCATGACAGTAAAGAAAATAAAGCCCAAATGTAAAATTTACTTAACTGTTATTACTTTAATAGAAATGATTATGATAGTGAGTGTGGTTACTTGCCAAAAGCGAAAAATTGGGATCTGTCAGGGCTCTATTTTATCATAAAAACAATTATTTGTCTTATTTTCAGCTATTTAATATGCCGTTTACATACGATCCAAATAAATATGTAGTTGTGCGTGTTAATAATCTAGCGAGAATGCAGAATCAAAGCGCATCGATATCATCCAAACAAACTGTCTGTCTGTTTCTTATCCGTGGGTTGCTCCAAGATTTGGAAGTCTTATGTTCTTGGTATTAGCGCATCAACTATTAAAACAATACTCAAGTTGTGAGAAAATGATTTAATTAACGTTTCGTTTGGTGTACCACAGCTTTTTGAAAATGAACAATATACCACTGAAACTTCACATTATTCAAAAAATAAACATAGTGGAAAATTATTATTAAGTTTTGTATGTAAAATTTCTCTTTAAATTTGTGTCATTTTGTTAGTCCAGTTATTGTGAAATGCGCATTTCACAGTAACTTAGTGTATTGTTTATATTACTTGAATATTGTTTTTAATAATTAGTCCGCTAATACCAAGAGCATACACTTCCAAATCTTGCTTCATCCAATCAAAGTTCACTTATCACAAGAATTATGACCAAACGATTTACAAAGACTAAATTTCTTAACCGTATTTTATGGAGTAACTTCCAAGTCGTTTTCACAATACGGCGTTGTGAACAAACATAATGCGCATTACTGGTCCAACCAAAATCCGTCTTGAATGGAGAAGCACGCTTTCAAACGGTGTGGGAAACCTGGGCTGAGGGAGCCCAATTTGAACATTTTTAAACATTTTGTTAAATTAAATACTTATAAGATATTGAAATATTCCTCTAAGCTAGTAAAAATTGCTTCGAAAAAGTTAATCTCAATTTTTTCAAAATTGACAAGGCAAATTAAAAAATATGTTAAACTATTTTTTTGACAAATAACATAAAATATGTTTCCTTTCAAAAAATTGAAGTTGACCTTCAAATCGCCTTACGAGCAAAAAAACTGCATATGTCATTTTCGACATATGTATATAACATGATATTAAGTAACGTCTATTTGAACATTTTTTTTTGTAACTATATAATGAAAGTAATTAATGCCTGTAAAGTAAAAGCTGAAACACCCTGTATACCTATTTTATGACAATTTCTATAATGGTGTAACTAAAAATATGTATACAAATTATATGATACAATGTAAACGCGCCCCATTACATTCGTCTTTAATTACACATTACATTCGCGCTCGACCTCTAACGTGCATGTACGAGCCTTAATTATTCTCACTTCAAAACGAGAATTATTATTATAAACTATATATAATTCTTCTTTTATGTAAACTCGCCCCCATTACATTCGGCTTTAATTACACATTACATTCGCGCTCGACCTCTAACGTGCATGTACGAGCCTTAATTATTTTCACTTCAAAACAAGAATTATTATTATAAGCTATATATAATTCTTTTTTTTTGTAAACTCGCCCTCATTACATTCGGCTTTAATTACACATTACATTCGCGCTCGACCTCTAACGTGCAAGTACGAGCCTTAATTATTCTCACTTCAAAACAAGAATTATTATTATAAACTATATATAATTCTTCTTTGTGTAAACTTGCCCCCATTACATTCGGCTTTAATTACACATTACATTCGCGCTCGACCTCTAACGTGCAAATACGATCCTTAATTATTTTCACTTCAAAACAAGAATTATTATTACTATAAACTACATATAATTCTTCTTTTCCAAGTAAAAGCAACGACTTGATATTTTCTGACGAACCAAATTCGTCTTTAGGTACCATGGTTTAAAGTAGCCGAAACTTTGTCGCTAAAATTTCGTTCGGCCACCGGAAGACCATTGACGGACGAGAATTTACTATTCCTAGCGGATAAAGCATTCCGAGGGACTTATACGGACAAGAGTCAACCGTTAAGTTGGGCGCAGTTCTGCAAAGAACCGCTCAGCGAACGAAACTTCACCTTCTGGGAATGGTTCTACGCCGTCATGAAACTGACCAGGGAACATTTGCGCGGACCGTGGGTTGACGGGTGCGTCATTTTTCCTTTTTAATACCTCGAATTCTCTCAATATTAAAGGCGGTTGTTTATAGTTTCATAATGGGATTCGTTAAGAAGAAGTATGCGGAGGAGATATTGCAGAACAAACCGACTGGTACTTTCTTGTTGAGGTTCTCGGATAGTGAATTGGGTGGTGTGACGATAGCATGGGTTTCAGGTAAAGACAAATTTTATTATGATAATCCTTTTATTTCGTATTGCAAACGTTATTTTCTAATGCCTTCCCTTTAGGACCATGTAACTATACTTTCTGCTATTTTCGGATTCGCAGGTAGCAGATATGAAATTAATATGTTACCTTCGGTTTAGTTGATGATTCATAGATAAATATACTTGATAAAATCGATGGTGGTATGCTTTTATTACATATTAATAATAAAAATAACCCTAGTTGCATAGCACGTGCATTGAATCGGTGTACCTGAATTGCGGTCAGAAATAGTTTGTCTCATAAGGAGGAAGCCCAACTGCGGTTAGAAGTTTTCATTGATATAAATAGATAGATAAGAACACTTGTGTGATTAACGATTTATTACCTGTTAAAATTTTGACCTCAGTTAGAGTTTCTTTTCTCTATTTCGTATTTTACGTATTTTATTTTAAAACCACCATTTTGTAAACCAAATCTTCGATTAAACAACATACCGAGATAATTATAATTAATTACCTTATACTTATAACTAATATAAATTCATAGTTTGCTTTTTAAGAACTTATTCGCAGGTTACTTCATCTTATTTTTTTTTTTTCAGTTCTGAAGGTTAACCTGTTAAATATTGTAATAGTTTTAATACGATGATATTAATTACTACCAGTTATATAGATTTTAGGTGGCCGAATGCTTTTTGTGTCGTTCTACTATTTGAGTTGTATTGAATTGTATTGGTTGGTAATTTTGTTGTAAAACGATTCACAAGCAGATAATTGTTTAGTGATAATTATTTGACATAATTTTGTTTTTACTAGTGCAGTGACCGGCATAAATATTGCAACATATGGAATTTTTTTACTATTAAAATTGCTTATTTTTTTGAGGCATAGGTTGTGCATGTCTAAGGAATCCCAAAATGTATTTTGACACACGTCACGTGACTGTATGGCGGTAAATTTGAAAAATATGCCATAAATCTGCAGAAAGAAAGGTTAGACGACATGATATCCAAAAAAGTTGCTTAGAATTCAATTTTGAGAGCCGTTTTACACGTACGAGAGTTTTTACATAAATCACAACAAAAATTAGGCCGAAAATTTTGGTGAGAATTTTCCTAAAAATTTTGTCGCGACACTTTGAAGTCGTTTTACGCAGGAATAACCTAAATCTAAACAATTATGATCTATATTTTGCTGGTTTATCGGTTTAACTGCTATTTGTTTAGGATTTCTATGCTTACAACAAATATCGTGAAAATTCCGGTTAAAAATTATTCCTGTGTAAAATGATCTGAAGTATCGCGACAAAATTTCTTAGAAAAATTTTCACCAAAACTTTCGAAACAATTTTTGATTTATGTAAAAATTCTCGTACGTGTAAAACGGCTCTTAGGCTATACTTTTTAAACATTAAAAAAAATTAAAATTATAATTTTTCCAAATATTGTTTAATTGAATTACATATTTCCATTTATTTGTTTGTTTGTTTTTAGCAACGCAACTGCAGTAGTATTTCTGAATTTAGTTGATACTCAAACAATTTTGTCAATTTTTGTACGTACTGCTGTGTACTGATTGAATTAAATGAAAAATGAAAAACTGATTTTAAAATGAAAAAGAAAAATAAAATTAGCTAGCTCAGTGGATAAGATTTTAATGAACGCAAAAGAACTGTTAATCTCAGAGTTACGCTCGCGAATTAAAACTTGAATCTAACCACGGAAAATAAATTGTAGTGAATAAATCAACTTCTTAATTAACTGAAAATTGAAAGTTTAATATAAATAAAAATAGAATTTTAACCCAAAGATCTAATAACAATCAATTATTTACAAAATGGTAAATACATGGTGCAGCAAAAAAACCGAACTGAAGTCTGCCTAAATAAAAACTGCATTACTCTAAATTAAAATAGACAATTTATTTCCTATACACAGCAAAGTTTTGTTGTTCAGAAGATTATCCAAAATACACAACCTTGAATTTCAATCACTGGTCACCAAATTAAAATATACTCAGAACGGACAAATGCAAAAATTTACAAAAATGAAAAGCTAAAAAAAGAACAAAGCTTCTACTCACCCAAACGAGGCGATGAAAAAAAAAATAAACAGCCAAATTGAATAACAGAAATAACTCTTAAAAATATAAAAGAGAAAAAGCTAAACTAAATCCCTAAACAAAAATAACAATTGATCCTATATCAATAAGGTGCACACTTAATAACTAACAAATTTTAATAAAATGGTTGTGACTAAATAAAAACAATTAATTTTTACAAATCAAAATGATTACAAAATACAACAAAGATTTAAAAATCGTCTACTCAGGTCAATAGTCGACAAGGAGTCCTTAACAAACTCTACAATTTTTTTTCTTACAAAAATCCCTCTCTCAAATCGTACAACGCACGTATAACATTACAACGACACATTCATAGAATACGCAGAAAATCAGCACAGCGAACAATAGACAATTTAATAATGAATAAAAAAAAAACTTACACTAAATAAAATCATACAATTAACTCTTAAACTAAAATTAATCAAAACAAAAATAAAATTGTGAAAATTCTCGATAAATTGAAAAACAGGGAAATGGATTGTCTAACCACAGCAGTACTTTTCAGTTTTCGGTGTGTTAATTAATGCAAAAATTGCCAAAATTGTTTTGACATCAACCAAATTAGAAACATTACTGCAGTTGAGCGGCTGAAAACGAAAACAAAATGGAAATATGTAATTCAATTAAACAATATTGGAAATTATGTTTATTTTTTGAAAAATATGTTCACAAAAATTTGCATATAGCCTCCGAACTGATTGATTCTCAGCAACTTTTTTTGGATATCACGTCATCTAACCTCACACTTTCTGCAGACTCATAGCATATTTTTTAAATTTACCGCCATGCTGGTGGTCACGTGACATGTGTCAAAATAAATTTTGGGGTTCTTAGACACGCACAACCTATCCCTCAAAAAAAAAAAAACTTTAAAATATTTCAATAATAAAAAAAAATCCCATATGTTGCAATATTTATGCTGGTCACTATATATTCAAAAATCGACTTAGAATCCTTCGCAATAAATTGAAGCAATACTTATAAGCACTTATCCCCAAGCAACTGATGAAATCATCAAGAATTAATCTGTGGAAAAGTTTATAACAAATCAATGCGAAGTTGTAATCTCCACGATTTGCAGAATAGAGATTAGATGTTTTAACTTTTATTTATTTCATTCATATTTATTATTTATTGATAATTGTATACCTAATTACACAATTCTTTGTGCTTGACATTCCGTTCTTTTTTAAATATAACGACGACTCACTTTGATTTTGTCGTCTAGGCATTTTCAAGAGATATTCACTTGTTTATCTTCTAAGCGTACAAGTAATGCTAAATATGGAATTGGGAAATTTATTTATTACAAACGGAAATAACCCACCTAAAATTTAACTAAACTACATTAAATCTAATTTCATATAAATTCTCACAAAAAATATTACTGATAATCTCATTTAATCTTGATATGATTTTCTTGGCCATAATTTTTTTTACAGAGTATAAATAAAAATAATTATATATGAGAAAATAAACCTTGTTGATGTTGTACTATTTAAGTTAAAATATGGAGTAAAAGTTTTAACTTCGGAAAAACTAAATTGATCAAAACGTTAGGCAAGAAGAAAAATAAGAATGAGTAACTGAAATTAAAGATAAATTGGGGACTCTAACTCACAACTTTTATTTACTACTCCTGTAAAAAATCTCATTTAATATCATAGTAGTTATTATTATAATCTATTTTTTGTTTTGTTTTTATTTAACGTGTAGATACGACTGAAGTGTTCATGCTACAACCTTTCACCTCTAAGGACTTCGCCATCCGTTCTTTGGCAGATCGATTGAGTGATTTAAAGCATCTAGCGTATCTTTATCCGGAAACGGTTAAAGATGTAGCTTTTAATAAGTACTATACACCGTTTCAAGGTACTTTTTCTTATTACTTTTAACCCATTTTTTTTTTTTTTATTTTTAACTTGAATTTTCCTCAATAGATAATCAGCAACAACCTGGTGGTTATGTTAAACCGGTGTTACGGACTCACGTTCCCGACATTTACACGACATCTGGCAACGTCAGCTATCCAAGTACCCCACAACATTCTTATTTGCAATCGCCGGATCCTACGAGAGACACACCGTCTGTCGCTAGCAGGTATTCCTTCTTTTACTTTTAATACTTTTGTAGCATTTGGTTCATCATTTTTACACGGAGTAAGAAGTGAGGGTGATGTTTTTATATAATCTATCTAGTCTATGCTGTAATAATATATGAAATTTTAAGTTCTACTTTGATTGAGGTTATAAATTGAATTTAATGTTCGTTTTTTGTTTAAACCAATTAAAATAACTCCCTAACAAGTCAAATTATTGTTCATTATGAAGCTATTAATAAAGCAGAATTAGTTCTAAAGGAAAATAATTACCTAAACTATGTTATCAATATAATATTCAAATAAAGAATATTTCTTTTTTTTCAATAAATCAATAAGAATTATAAAAGATAAACAGACAATTGCAAAATCGTGTGTGTCACTCGAATTTTGTTGGAAGTTCCATAGCAAGAAATATGCATTTTTGCCGCTAAAATTAACGATCCCTAACCTCACTTTTAACCGACGTAATCCTAATAATTAGAATTTACCGTCACTACCTGAAATTTTTGAAAGTTCAATTCATTATCACTTATTTACCTGTATAGAAGTAAATCCTTTACCCAAGAAACCCCATATTATCCCGACCGAAATCCAAGATTATTACCTGCTAGGTCCAACGTACACTTAACCACCTAATCCAACCGTGGTCTACCCGACATCGAGGAAAAGGTCGGTCATTTATATCATTCCAATTTCCCATTTACGGATTTTTTGCTCGAAATCGTTAGGAAAATCGAATTACAAGAATATCGTAATGTTCTGAATGCCGTATATAATACCAATTGTGTAAAATTCTGACATCCAGAAAAAGGGCTTTAATATTTCAAAGTTGATAAAACAGTTATTTCATTATTAAAATAATCAATTAATATAAAAATAGTTAATTTAGCTGGAACTAGATCTTTTTTTTTTCAACAAATTAAAGTTTAATTAGAATAAATTTCACATTTTAATTATATTTTTTATTTTCAATACACAATTATTATGATTGAATAAGTTAGAGAAAGAAGCCATCGATTATCGAAGCGCCAAACATCAGAATAGGTAGTTAATGATGGACTCGCTTCATTTAATTTAATATTTATCGTCATTTAAAGATTCATCGTAATATAATTAAAAATTAAAATTAGATTTTCATTTTTTTAAGAGACTGAAATTCAATCTTGTTAATTAAAAACATTTCTTTTTTAAATAATTTAATTTAT
The DNA here is from genome assembly GCA_004143645.1 of Protaetia brevitarsis. Taxonomy (NCBI): domain Eukaryota; kingdom Metazoa; phylum Arthropoda; class Insecta; order Coleoptera; family Scarabaeidae; genus Protaetia; species Protaetia brevitarsis. The sequence continues at coordinate 46,623 of RXPK01001868.1, read as the reverse complement.
GCACACATAATTTAACGTATCTACACCTTACTAAATCAAGTTTATTTATTGTTTTATTTAAACTCTGCGTACTTCAAAAAAAAAAATAAGGTTCCCATTACAATATATAAAAATTCCTCCTGTAAAAAAAAACCATTATCTGGAGAAAAAAAAACACCAAATTTTCAAACCTTATATCCTTAAGTGGTAAATGAAAATAACAGATTACAAAACCAAATCTATACAAAAAAAAGCAATCAAAAATTGAAAAGGAGACACCTATTGTTTATGTGCAATTGCAACAGAATTAAAGCGCGTAAGTATAATAGAAATCTTACAGTTTTGAAAACCACAAAATTAAAAAAAAAATACACATAATAATATACGATATTTTACTAATTTATTGGCTTTTAATCATAATAGCGTTTGTTGTTCAACAGATATTCCAATAATACGATAAAATAACATTCGTGTGCAATTATACATTAAAAAGAGAGAAAAAATACAAAAGAGTCCGATATTTCAATATAAAATATTGATTGATAGTATATAACAAACTGTAAACAAATCGTAAACGAATTGTAATACATCTAAAACTGAAAGAAACAAAAAAAAAGCGTGTACGAAATAAGAAAACGTAGGAAAATATAGGGGTTCTCCCAATTTTATTGAAGAAAAGTATTACACCAGCCCCCAAAAATGTCCAAAATCCTCTGCAAAGCTAAACAAGCTGCAGATGTTTATACGACAATAGATCTTAAGGTCACCCGCATAAGCCAACACCGTAGAATCAAACAATTAAAAAAGAAGTGGCCCTAAGTTGGAACCTTGCGGCACCCCAGGACTGAAAGAAAGCAGATGTAAAATCATTAAAATATATCTAAATTCTATAATAATTAACTATATAAAATAACAGTATATATTTTTTTTATTTATTTAACAAAATAAGTTAATAAAGAATCAAAAAAAAAAAAAATATATAAATTTGACACATCTTTATATAAGTAAAAACAGAAATTTACTGAGAATTTGTAAAACGAGAATCAATTTTTTTATTTTTTCATTATTAATCAATTCACTTTTTAACGTTTTGTTAATCATTATTATTTTAATTTCAAACATTTAATTTATACTTTATTAAACCCAGTTAATTTTTTTTTTTTTACATATATGTTAAATATTTGTGTTTTTTTTTTCCCTATTTTGACTTCCAACTGCGGTTTCAGGATGGGTGATTCAACCACCTGGAACATGTTGCCATTATTCCATCATTAATAAAAAGAGTTTGTGAAATTTAGACTCGATTTTCATTCATCACCGTTTATCATGTACTCACACAGAGTCAACCTGAAAGAATTAACTTCATTAGTAATTTGTTTGACGAGTATTTCTCGAAGTTAAAATGGTTAAAGTGATTTAATTTATAGTTAAAGTCATACTATATTAATAATTTTCCAATATTTATCTGAAAATAAGTTCATTTTTGAATAAATTATTTAGATATTTTCGTTATTTAAACGAATTCATCTTGAACAATTTTCTTCGAATAATATCCAACTTTGCTTCTAAACAACACTTCAAGCAGCATCTCGTATTTAATTAAATGTCATGGGAATTTGACAGTACCTAAATGAAATTAATTTGACGCTACAACACGATGTCCCTGACAACACTTCCCATTTACACGATATTTTTATTATTCCTCGCGGTCAACACGAATTGTCTGATCTGCTATCAATGCGATACGAGTCGCGGTATCAAGTGCGACAACAAATTGACCTACACCTGTTCACTAGTGTTAGACGAGCAGAAGAAACACGATTATACCGCCTGTGCTAAAATGGTGATGGAGGCCCAGAACGGAACGCAGTACATCGCTAAAAACTGCACTATCCACATACCGGGTGCTCCGGTCGCGTGCAAGGAATTCCGTAAGAAGAGGAAAGTTTCTTGTCACATGTGCTCCCAAGACTATTGCAATTCGACGACGAACAATAATTTGGCTTCCATGTCCGTGCTAGCGATTTTCATGGCGTATTTTACGCATTATATGTTCGGAATGTAATTTTTGCTATTATTCGAGTGAGAAAATTAATTAATATTGTTTGTTACGACAACAAACGACAGTATGACATGTCTAGATAGATTATATGTAAAACATGCATTTTCAAGTACTCACATATTGGAACGTGTCACATCAAAACCGTACTGATTTCGCTGTATTTGTCTGTATTCATTATTCAAATCCTGTGTTGTGTGTGTGTGTAATTCATCGATCTGCTTTCGACGGCATTTACATTATTTAATATATATTTGATAAGGAAAATAATTTCGGAAAACTGAAGATATTGTCAAAATTTCATCGTATTTTTTTTTTTCATTTTTTCTACGAGAATTCATACTACTAAAAAAATTACCAGAAAAAATCAAAACACCGCCCACATAAAAAACGTATTAATATTATTTGCCCAGAAACGCCTTTAGTGAGAGAGATAACAGTGTAACAGCCAATGTCTTAGTTTTCAGAGTGTACTGCACCTTTAAAGAAGGATGGGAGTACGAACTTTATTTTGAACAAAAAAACAAAAGTTACATTCTATAATTGTATATTTATAAAGTATTTCTATTTTCTCTATTGGATATAAGATCTATATTATTATTTTTTTATACGGATATATTTTATAAATGTGAGTTTTTTATTTGTTAATTTACATAAGAAAAAGTTAGAGTTAAAAAAAAAGGAATGTGCTTTATTTAGTAAGTAAGTGATACAATTTTTACAAATTACGTATTCTGAGGTGAAATTTCTGAGGATGAAATTAATTCTGAACTATTGTTTATGTAAGATATGTCTTTTTATATGTTTTCTTTTAATGTGTTCAAAAATGTTCATGTCATAAGTAATATTATACAGGGTTGCTCACAGTATAAGGGATAGAATTCCGCCAAATTCAAAAAGTTAATTTTTGGGATACATAGGAATCAGTGTTGGGCAAGTTAGGGGAAGTGAATAAATTTCTACAGCGATTAGACATATTCGTGTGTTGTCGGCTCTCAGTAAATCACTAGTTAAACACTGCTCCCCACTCATGACGCGAATAAACATGAGTGTATCTAGTCGCTGAAGAATTTTATTCACTTCTCCTTCTATTCTTGCCCAACACTGATAGGAATCTATTATGGTTACCTTTTAAAATTATTTTCATACTATAGAGGGTGTTGCAAAAGCCTGAAGGTATCAAAATTGTGTTTTTTTTTTTTTTTTATGGAACCCCCTATATATTGTTGCATTTTTGGAATCTCCGATCAAAATAAGTGTGTTTTAATAAGGCTTTTTTTAAAAATAATTTGAATTTTGAGAAATACTTAAAATACTTAAGCAGTATTTAAGTTGTCAACGAAATTTACAGTGAAATCTTATACAGGGTGTTCAAAAATTAAAACTAATCAAATAAGAACTTTAAATGGCTAGAATTTGATTAATTTAAATAGAAGGCCATATTAAAACTCAAATTATTTAGCAAACATAAAGATTTAGGTATACTAAACCTTATTAAAACAGACAATAATATGTTTCATTAAAAAAAGCTTTGACACCTTTAAGACTTTTAGAACACTGCTCTTATATAATATAAAAATAATTTTAAAAAGTAACCAAAACAGACGCCCATATGTTTCAAAAGCGAAACTTTTGTCGCGTATTTTGACCACAATATTTCCTGTATTATATACAGTATGTTCAACAAGGTTAATGACGTCGTATCAATCGTTAGAAAAAAAGAGATAAATTAAATTATTATTAATGTAAGACTAACTATATATATTAATGTTTTTATAGTTTATTTACGATAGCAGACGAGGTACTGCGTGAATCAGGACGCTATGACATTACAGTCATGTTAAAAATTTTCTTTTTTGTCAAAGCGTAAACAAACAGCTAGTTATTTAACTGTCAAAAATATTGACAGGTTAATAAACGATCTTTCTAAATGATATTTACTGGTAATACTAATACTAATTTACTTGAATGACTTATTGCAATCATTACCCACCAAATACGAACCTATGTTTAGAATCTGTCAGGATTATTTACAACTTTTAATTTGTTTGGCTTTAGAAAATTCTGACCTAACATCAAAAATATTTTCTTTGATTCACTGTGTTGGGGCTAGCACGTTTTTTGACGGAAATAAAGCATTCATTGCGTTAAAGTAATTAAGCACAATCTTTGTTATATACATATATTGTTCAGAGCGTTTCTGCTGATTTTAATTTGTCATCTACAGGAGTTACTTTGAACTGACTTATTAATATCTTCCAGTTTTGCAAGATTCGAGTTACACAATGTTGCACAGACAACCACCTAGTTGAAGCCACCTTGAGTATTTTTTTTTCTTCAACATTGAGTATTTTTTAAATTTCTTCTAACTGATGACCATCTTTTAGTAGTAATAGTAGTAGTAGTAGCATTTATTTTGTAATAAACCAGAAGTAGATGAGTTGTTGTTTCCCACCATTATGCTCTACCTGATGCCATATCTATAAACATTTTTTATTGTATGATCTAAATCACTTATATACCTTCTTAAAACTTTTAAGTAAATAAATTTTGTGCAGTGCAGTCATTAAAGTTGATTTTTATTAAATCAAGCAATTCAGATTTTCTATAGCTGCTAACAATATTACAAGCACTATATCTGGATTTATGAATATTATTTGGATCTTTCTTTAGCCACCCTCGAAATTCTTCATTGCTTAACTAATCTTCACAAACTTTTTTTTAGGATATTTGTATTTCTTTGCCTTGTTTGGACCAGCATTTTCGCTGCTGTTTTCACTGCTACCACAACAGACGTTTGACATTTTATTTTAATCATAGACACAGATAAAAATATTTAAACCTAACCTAAAAACCTTACTCAAACTACCAACTTATGTTACCAACTACAGGTTATGTTATGCTTACGATCAATATTACCAATTGCAGGGTGCAACCATTTTAGTGAAACATTAAAAAAACCTAGATTTTATATTTTCCCCTTACAATATCGACTTCTGATATTTTTCTTCAATTTTCTCTACACATAAAAAAAGTCTTTCCCTACATGTACTAGAAATTTCCCCCAGGTTACCATTACTGGAGTTGGCAGCAATAACAAAATCGATGGAAAACTGGAGGATGTGACAAGTATGAAATTTCAAAAAAAAAACAGTAGGTACCAGCATCTTTCATTAATATCAACGGATTACATATTAGTTGGTTATTTTATTAACGATATGATATTGCAGAGTCCGGAATTGTAAGTGATGACGTAATAACTCGTCTATTAACGTAAATGACCTATAAGAAGAACTTTTTATACTTTTTTACCTTTCGTGTTTCTTGTTTTATTTCTGTAATTTTTATAAAAACAAAATTATTTTTTGTTATTATATTTTAAGTTTAGTAAGTATCGATGTTTGAAAGAAAAAAATAGTACAGGGTAATACGAATAGAAACGCAATAAAATGACATCTTACTTTTTTTCCATTGTGAAAAAAAAAAATATTTTAAATTATAGCAAAATTTTCTTTTTCTTTTTTTTTTTTAATAAATCAGTATTAACCTTAATCAAGTGATCTAAATTTTGTTTGAACAAAATTGTGATTTCATTTTTTTTTATATATAAATTTATATTTATACAGGGTAGTGCAAAAGAATTGAATCGAAGTGATTTTGCTTTATATAGTTTTACCTTTGAAATTGTTTATAACTTTTGAGACATTTATTGTCTTTATTACTGCCGATTTACAGTTAGCAATGTTTGCCAATTGCAATCGAAATTATTACAAAAAAAATTGCACTCATGTGCAGTTTCATCATTTTATATTAACTGATTGTCCTTTTTGCATTTCTATTTTTAGTACACGTAACATAATTGAAATGAGCTGAATTTAAACAATTGACAATCTCAGACTGACGAAACGCCGCTGGATAACTAATTGATATAATTTACTCAAAATAATCAGCTTTTGTTTGCCAAAATCATCTAAACTTTCATTCTCCACATTTAAGATTCCAACTTCAGAATAGTTGCAAATATTTAATATTTAAAAAAAAATCACATTCATCGTTCTTCTGCGACACCCTGTATATTCTCTTTCTATTTTTTTTTTATTTTATTTTTTTCTATTATATTATTAGTACTTATAAAACAGAAAGAATAATATATATAGATTATTAAAACAAATTCAACAATTTTGTGATAATAAATGGTAATTTCATTACTTTTCTTAATTTTATCTTTTGTTTTGTATCGCATCTTTTTTATAATTTTTTATTTATTTTTAGAAAAAATATATACGATATCTTTTAATTTTCATTGTTTTTCAATTTAATCTAGTACTTAATTCGTCTAGTGTGGAAAAAATAAATTAAAGCTGACATTAAATCATTTTAACCTCAAATGGTTATAAAATTGGAAAGATATTGCACAATTACTCTTTATTTAATATATATACAATGAACCGATGTTGCAACATATGGAAAATCGGCAAAAAGTGAGGAGTTTGGTTGACATGATGCCCAAAAAATTATTTGGGAAAGTTGCCCTAAAGCATACTTTAAAAAAAATCTGAGTTTTTTTTTAAATTATTTGTATTAATTACTAAATAAATTTTGCAAATATTTTTATTCAAAAACTACATGATAAACATTACGTTTACTGATTTTTTTTGTCGCCTAGAAACTGTTAAATCAGATATTAACATTACACATCTAACATCTCAGAAGCTTTCTAGCCCCATCAAAAGTATTTGATATAAATATATTTTGAAATTAGAAAACAACGAATAATTATAAACAAGACTATGAAACTCAATAAAATCTAGTTATTTAAATACTAATATGTAAGTAAGGACATTTAACAAACAATAAATGCTACATAATAATGAATAAGTAAGAAAAAACAAGTACTTATTTAACATATACGCGAATATTGTTCTGCTTTAAGCAAACAAAAAGCTTTAAAATAGTAACATAAACATTTGCCTTTATTTACAACGTCAAATAATTATTAAAAAATGTCGAATAACGTCCAAAACCAGAATAATATTAGTTATCTAATTATCTTATTTAGAAAAATAACAAAAGTCTTTATTTTAAAAAAATAATTGCTTCGCATGTATATAACAAAATACAAAAGTTGTACTATACAGGAGAATCTAAAGTGAAACAAGTCTTATATTTTTAAAGATATTTTTGGGAAAAAGAAAATATATTATGGACAAAAGTTATAGTAGATAAAAAGGTCACAAGATGGCGCTCAAAATTTTCCATTCAAAGTATTCTTAAGTCACATGTAAAGGCCGTTTTACACCTAGCTATTTATTGGCCAATTTAAAATTTTACGTGTATAACACGTATTTAATCCGTCTTATACACGTAAAATTTTAAATTGGCCAGTAAATTGCGCAAAAATAGCTAGGTGTAAAACGGCCTTAAGAGAAGTATTTCCTTAATTATATCATGATGAAAGCGGAAAATGATTTTCTCTCGTACATTGGCAAGCTTTTGAAATAGTTTCAATTAATATTAAACATGAATTTAAGAAGATATGCCCGTCCAGTATTATTTTTAACTGAATGTTAAAAACATTTCAGTGCTTTTTGAGAATATAAAAAGGCTGCGTTTTACTTGAAAAACCTTTTTGATATGCTAGTTAGTAAAACTTTCGTCCCACAAAACATTTTGTGTTTGAATTGTTATGAAGACGCATAAATAAGTAGATATGTACTGAGTGTTCGCTAAATCCCATCATGTATCATATCAATTTGTGTATAATGAGCATGCTGCAAACAGACACAACCAGACATATTTGCAACATCATTTCTGCTACATTTCTTATTATTATTATTTTTTTTTTTTAATTTTAATTCCCTTCATGAAATTTCATTGCTTTTGTTTTGTTTTAAACACTTTATAACTCGTGTGTGGGCGTGGGTATGTTTAGAATAAAATAAAACTCTATTTCAGCTCGACACACACCCCCATATATGAGTGATATTATTTTTATCATTATTAATGTCCTTACAGTTCAAACATTTTTGGTTAGTAGTCTGTGTTGCAGTATGTGATGTCTGGTTATGTTCTGTCTGCAGTTACGGAGGTTCAATTGCAACCACGTTCCCCACTCCTGGATATCAAGAATACCTCGAACCGTTGGAGGATTGCGATATGAGTATGGTCGACTTCAATGTCATCATGTCCTATCGTCCTTGAAGAGCGCCTAATGAGAGCCAGCTGTAGAGTCTGGAATCCAACGAGTATAAAAGTAAATTAAAATAACGAAATGGCTTTTCATACTTTTATTTTTTGTTCAAAGATTGTCAAAAATTGTGAATAATGCTAGGATATTGTCATATTGTGTACTTTTTATTTTGGTTTTTTCGAAGGAGGGGCTAAACATATTTATTTGTTGCGTGTTTGTCGTTATTAATGATAAAATGTTACCATGGAATTTCTTCCAAGAAAATCGTATCTTGTGCAATGAATATATTATTATATTAATTTGTTTTTAACAAAAGTAAAAGTGCCATCTTTTTTTTTATATAATTTTTCCCATTTTTAAATGCATTAAATAAATTAGTATGGTTCAAAGTGTTTAATTTTTTTTTTCCTTATATCTTTTTTATTATATAATAATTGTATATTGTGATTTTTTTTAACTAGTGGGTAGTTTTTTTTTTTCCTTTTTTAATAATTTTAATTCTTTTTTTGTGTGTATATGTTGCTAGTTGTAATAAGATTTAAGAAATATATATGAAATGTTGGGTAATCATTAAAATTAATTATTAATTGTTTGGAGAATACAAAAGAAATGTATGTTTAGCCTTCTACTTTATGAAATTTACATATTGTATTGTACTTATACACATGAAGATATATTACGAAAACTAACAATATTTTAGTACAAAATAATTCAAATTAGGTGCTGTATAAATAATGAGCTTTTTATAGAGTTGTCAAATATGAAAAGAAAAATTAATGATTTTCAATATTTAGTACACAGTTTGGATCAAAATAAAACCCTGTACATAATAGGATTTAGATTAAATTTATGAATTTCTTATGTAAAAACATGCAAAAGAATTTTGTTTTAAAGTTTCATATATTGGAACAGTTTATTGTGGAACTGCTGTATATTATGTACGTTATTTTGCTCATTAGGTTTTAAAGTTTTTTAATAGTTAATCGTTAAAAATTAAATTTAATAAAAGAATTTTTTTATCTGACAAGAATCGAAACAAAAATTATATTATATATATATATAAAAAAAATTAAATAATAAATATATATATTAGAGAAGCTAATTTATATAGATATACATATAAAAGCAAATAAAATAAATGGAGAATATTTTTAGAGAATGATTTTAAGATAAGAGAAAATAATTTTTTAGACAATCGAGAGTCGCTCTTTACGGAAAATTTTGCCTTCACGTGGCAAATCGGTTGTAGTAGTAATTTTGAGAAGTCAATTTTAGTGAAAAAAAAGCAAATACTAAAATGATCTCAACCTTGGTGTTGTTAAATATTAATGAATTATAAATATATAACGTTTTAGAATTTGAGAAAATTGATTTGTACAAACTATTTTATCGAAAGTTTACGCAGATGTGAAATCACGGCAACCATTTGAGTTTTTGTCCCCTAATCCTACACACCAAACTGGTTTGTCCTCTACTCTGCACCTGAGAAAGATATTTCTATTTTTGAACGCCATCACGAACTGTTTGTCGTCTTGAATGTAAAATTGGTGTCATTGTTTTTATGTTGTTGATAGTATTTTTACAAATAGTACCACCGAGGCTATTCAAAATATTTCAATTTTCTGTATTGTACTTTTGACGAACTTTGTATGTCTTACACTGGATTTGTAAAAATATTGTTGATAAATGGGTGCTATTGGTAATTTTGCTATTTGTTCTTCTTGCTAATAAGAAAATGTATTTTCTCCCTCCTTGTAATTCTTTGTACTTTCATTCTAATGTAAATACAATTTTTCCATTGTAACCCCCGCTTTTTGCTCACAATTACGGAAAGATGTTTTTTTTTAACATTTTACTTGTTTTATCGATTTAAAAATAAAGTTTACATAGTTATGAATTTGTTTTTTTTTTAATTTAATTTGTATATTTTATCCTCCTATTGAGTTTTTTGGTAAGTAAAAGGAAGTGTTTGAGTTTTACAGCTTTCACAACCAATATTCTAACCAGGAACAGAAGTAAATTCCATAAAAATGAACCCAGATTTAATAGAACGAAAATCCAGCAGCTTTAACGCACTAATAGAATTGTTACCATGTCAAAAAGGAGTGAAGAACATTTTAATAATAATTTAATATAATGTCCCAGCTCAACCACAGAATATGTACATTGACAACTATAAATATTGTAATAATAATAATTGATTACGTCGTTTAATGCTTGTGAATTAATAATTACCGGTTAACTGCCTTAAAGAGTGATCAATTGAGACTTTGACAGTAATTCATTGAGAACGCATGTTTTCCACGACACACTGAGTATCGATGAGATATGTGTGCACTTTTCAAAAAATCGTAATTATCTCTTAAACTATCAATCTCAAGTCTCAAGTATAGGACATATGAGATATAAAAGACGTAAAATTAGACGTCAAAGGCTGCGAAGCAATAAAATATGAGGGTGCTATTGAAAACAATATTAGATATGGTTCTTCAAAATTTCGAAAAGCTAACATGCCATAGTAAAGTTACTCCACAATGTAGACAGCTGTTCTCGGAGCCAAAACATACTCCAACATGTTTAAGCATATTCAAGATTGACGAGCCAAAAATCAAGTGTTCTCTGATTTTTTGAATAAATGTCTGCTAGAGATGATTTTTTAAAAGAAAAGATGGAATAACTCCAGAACAGCCGAATCAAATTACAAATAGTAAAGGTATTTATAACGCTTAAAAATACGTTGTAAAAATATATAGGTGTTCAATTTAAAATAACAAAGTATATGGTGACTTCCGGTATAACCGGAAACGCTAGCAATCTGAATTTTTTTTAATTAAATAGAGTGCAACCGATTATTACATCTATCAAATTTTTATTTTGGCCGGAAGCCCATAAACTTCTAACGAAAGGTCTCGCTGAGACACCTGTATATATTGGGTAAGTTGTTTATCTTGAGACAACTAAAAATATATCTAAAACACTGCATCAAATCAAAAAAAGATCTTAATAAGATTTGTTATAATGTAGGGAGCTCACTGAATGGTGCCGAACTCGATCCCCCCCCAGACTGGGAGGGGGGCTACTTTGAAATCTTAAATAGAGACCCCCATTTTGTATTGCAGATTCGGATCGAAGCGATCGAGTTCGGCACCATTCAGTGAGCCCCCTACATTATAGCAAATCTTATTAAGATCTTTTTTTGATTTGATGCAGTGTTTTAGAGATATTCCGTTGTCTCAAGATAAAAAACTCACCCTGTATATGTGTCAAGAATAACAAGCTAATCCAACACTTAATAAGTAATAAGTGTAAATATAAATAACCGTTGATTTGGTTATTTATAAAAAATAAAAATTGTTGTTTAGATATCAGTCACTAGTCAATAATAGTAAAACTGGTTGATGAAAATGAATATTTATTAAAAGTAATACACTATAATAGTTCGTTAAAATATAGAAACAATCAAAAAGCCTTCATAACAGATCAACAAAATCTTAAAACTAATATAAATAAAATATAAACAAAAACTAAAATCTAAACATTTTAGGCTCGAAAATCAAAATATTCCTGAATAGTATAAAAGTTATGAGTAGAGTGGTCGACTTTCGTCTGCGAGCCAGGCCAGTACTAAGTTTTATATACATGACATTAATGTTTAATAGTATATACAGTTGTCCCACATCTATTTTCCCACGCATTTACTCGAAAACTAATAGAGATAAAAAGTTGCAATAAAATCCATTGGAAATGGAACGACATTGTACATCAAATTCTGCCATTATAACACACCCGTATAAATAGCCTTTTACCCCCCTCTCCCACTTTTTTTTTTTTAATTGCACCCCTAATTTTTTTCCCAAGTTTTCGGTAGCTACCAGGCTTACAAATACAGTCATATGTATTTTTTTATTGTTATTATACGAAATGTTTTGGAAATACAGGGTGCTAAATTTTTTTTTTTTTATTAATGCCAACCGATATTCTGATGATATCTGAATAACATGAAAGATTTAGAGCACTTTACTTTGGGTCAATCTTAAACTTTACTCATTGGTGGAAATCTAAGTAGACTGCCTTAATTAGGCAAAAATCGGTAATAAGAATCTGTTAAATAATCAAAATTCTTATCGCATATGATGTAAAAATTAATTTTAAGGAAATTACGTCTCTTGCATTTTTCTCGTATCTGTGACGGTTTTAGAGTACAAAAAATCATTTTAATTGCTCATGTGGCACAAATTATGACGTAAGTTAATTTGACTTTTGTTCGTGTATATTCATTATTCAATGTTTCTGAAGCATTTATTAAAATAATTATTATTATTATACTAATCAGGAAATTCGTGAAACATTAGCAATTAAATTACTCTTTACACGAAAATATAATTTCCTTAAAATTAATTTTACATCATATGTGATATAATATTATATAAATATATATAAATAAGCTCTGCCAACCCTAATAGCCAAATTTAAATTTCCCGCTACAATTTTTAGTGAATTCAACGTAAAGACATTAAAATAACCATTACAAAATGGTGAGTAAAATTTTATGTATCAACGTTGAAGTTACTGAGAATAATTGCGGGAAAGTTAAATTTGGCTATTAGGGAATGAATTAATTGTAAAGTTTAAAATTCACCCAAAATTCTTCTCTTCTAACCCTTCATTATGTTTAACAAATATCGTTAGAATATCATTTGGCATCAATTAATAAAATGAAGCAAAAAAAAATTAACACCCTCTATATCTGGAAAACGAAGCGACATTCGAAAAAACTTTATACCACATTTTTGTCTTAAAATGAGATGAAGAGTTTTCTCATTTATTTTGTCACAGAGGTTATCAAACACCCTGTATATAAGCCACTTACCTTATTTAAGTAGGAGAAATGGACTGCTGAAAAGTTTGCAGCATAAAGTATGTTTCAAGATTTTTTTCATTGAAACGTGTTTGTCGCGATGATAAAACATCCTTATATTTCGCTAAAGACCGTTCAACATCCACACATGTAACACATGCATAATTAAAATAATCTTTATAGATGGATAATGGATCAGATGCATCACCACCAATCTGTACTAGTCTGGTAAAATCTGAATCTTCGTTCATAAGTTCCTCGAATTTTTCCACAACATTTAGGTCACTTGTAGCACATAGCAATGCGTGAACATCCCTCACAATTTGTGCTGACTCCAAAAATGACAATGCAGTATTTTGAAAATTTTCTATCGCAGCAGAAAAATCAGCATAATTATCGTAAATAGTTTTCAAGTCTATTTGAACTGAAGTATCTTGAAATCTTATTTGGCTTTCTTTTATAGCTGCTGATTCGTCAGGGTTGAATTCTAGAACCACACATTTTATTTGTTCGAAATATTTTGAATAATACAAAGCGGCCTGCAACCATGTCTCCCAACTTGTAAGTATCGGCTCTGTTGATTCAGAAATACTGGGGCACAGTCTGTGAAATTCTTGAACTCGTTTTGGTGATTCTAGAAACACTTTTTTAGTACTTGCTATTAATGCATCCACCCTAGCATACAATTTTTGAATCGTTTCTGCCACAAGATGTAACGTATTGGCTTTGCATGTCACATGTAGAAGTTGTTCATTCTCCTGCTTTAGAAAACGACCCACACAACGCATCGTTGGCCCGCCATCACTCACAAACATCAGCAGTTGATTAGGTGACAGTTCATATTTCTGTAACGTATCCAGCACTACCCTCGTAATCGCCGCACCAGTACACTTTTGTAGTCTTCTGCTTGCTAATAAGATTGGAAAATTTGGTTGAAGGGGTTCCAATACACGTACCATAACATGTACAATGAAATTCTTTTTTCGATCTGTCGTTTCACCTACACTGAACCACAGCCGTTTATCTTTCACTACAGCTTTGATCTTTTCTTCGATATCCTTGTGTACAGATGGTAGATAGCTGTGTAAAGTTGCCCGAGGTGGTAGTTCCCAGTCTGGATTGTATTTTTCCCAAAAACTTCGAAACGCTGGTTTATCCAGTAGACGAAGTTGCAATCCACACATGAGAAACATGGACAGTAAATCCAATTTAAACTGCTCTGTCGATGGCACACCATTTTTTAGGTTTGTGTGTTGTATACTGGTAACATGTTTCGTACAGTCCGATTTGTGCCAGCATAATAACTGTTTATTGCACACTCTACAAATTATTTTGGCACCATCGTAATCTAAATCCGGGAATTCGTCGATATACTTTTTTACATTATGAAGCAATGGTCGTTTTCTGCGATTTTGTACGCCCGACATTACAATGCGTAACGGAGAATTGTACCACAGATTGTATTATCACATCCAGATCGTATCAAAGACTCGACTAACACTGATCTGATACTTGCTAATACCGCTGATAATAGATCTACTAGATACACGAATCGGAGGGCGCGAATTATTTATTGCCTTGAAGATATACGTGGAGACGTAGATATATTGTGGCTAAACGTTCTGCATGGCGCAAGGCGATCCGTTCTGAGTGCGGTCCATGTAAGCAGACACGTCCTACCACTCTTTAGTTATGAGTGTTTAGATACTCGAGTGAGTAACCGAATGTGATAACTACGTAACCTCAAATTTTAAGGTGGCAACACTGTTAAGTTGGTCCTGAAGATTTCTAATTTATCGGGATATTTTCATTTTTTATAACAACTCTGACTTAACCTTAAAATGAGACAAGTGTCATATTTTTTGTACTTTCAAAAACAAATTGCTTTTCAGATCACATTTAAGACAACAATACTGGCCAATATTTTATTAAAAATTTCATCTACAACAAATGTTCGAAATGATCACCATCATTTTGTAAACATAAATTGATTCCTCAATGCATATTGTGAAACATGTTGTTTAAAACGTCTTCATTGATATCATTAACTACTGCAGTGATGACATTTCTCAATTCATCAAAAGTATGGAGAAGTTTTCATTAGAAATCGAGTGGGTTTTATAAGGATACCTATTGTGATATGTCTTAAAGAAAGATAGGTAGGTATTGTTTTTATGTTTGCGCTATTTTCAAAACGTTCTTCGATTTTGTTGTATTAACTGCTCCAAATAGCATGCACCCAAAGTTAAAATTTCCATAATGAAGGACCTGCCAGATAATCCTTCATTGGGCGCTGCATTGATTAGGTGTGCTCAATTATTGTGTGGAACATTATAGGCCCAAGGTGTTGGGGTTGGTTTAGAAACGTTTAAGAATTTAAAAATGCAAGTTCTAGTGCGTTCTTCAATTTATATAGGAAGTGTAACTCTCATGCAACTGTGATTAGCTGTGTTCTGTGTACGACAACAAAATGTTGTCTTTTACTTACATCGAGCTAAAATTTGCCCAATTACTTCAATCCAAGAATGGATTATTATTTAGAGCAATGCAAATCAACCCACCTATTTGAGGCTGTCAAAACAATTTCATAAATATTCAGAATTCCTTGCATAGATATGACTAGAAATATTGATTAAGAAACATGTAATAATATTAATAAATACTGAAATAGAAAATTCTCTTTGTAGTTTGTAGCATTCTTTTCCTTTGATAATAAGAGGTATTGGCAAATATCCTGGTAAGCCAGGATATTTGCCAACTTTCTTTTCTTAGAGAGAAATATTTTTTTGTAAATACCAATGCCATTCTCTCTTAATAAGATTTGAAAGATCTCCAAACTCCCAATAAAAAATGTTATAATTTTTTTTGAGCTCGTTTGAAAACACTTTAGTAAAAAGAAAATATATTCATTTTTAAGTCTGACAAGCTAGCTTTTTTTTTATCTGAGGTGATGGATATTAGTGTTTCTAAAAGCACAATTGCCAAGAATTACTTAAGATTTTAAATTTTTATTGGTAATAAAACAAATTATTTATTATTATAAAACATTTTATATATTATATATTTTTTTTGGTACATAGTTTACAGAATGCATTTCATTACCTTCATTATCACCCCTTGTAGTAGTGGAACGTATTAATATTGCCTTGCATTAGATCTCATTGTATAATAGTTCTAATGTCCTTCAGCGGCGTTATTCATGTTTTTAATTAAAAAAAAAATGAAGTATGAGAGTTTAGAAGGAGTGGTTTTTTTTCTAAATGTTTGTACAGAGAATCGTAGTTAAATACTATAATGGGGCTGCGATAACCGCGATTGGCTAAGCCTGTATGACACGATCAAACTACCTAATTTTTTTTTATGTCAAAGTGATTCAAATTCACTTCAAAGTCGTCGTGTGATGGCTTCACATCAAATTTTACTTTGACATAAAAAATAGTGATCTGTAATGTCCCAGGGAATTGGTGTGTGTGTATTGATATTGAAATAATAACAGGTTTAATTCGTATTCCAAATTCCTTTTTGTTTAAGATATTTATTGCAACATGTTTCGGCTACATGCCATCTTCAGGCAATAAAACGTCAAGTTTGTTTTAGATATAAGATTGATGTGTCAATATTTTTTGTGCATTAAGAGAAATTCTTACGAAATAAAAACTTTGAATCTGATTAACACTACATTAAAAAGACATAACGTTAATAAACTAAGAAAAAGACAAACACATTAAAACGCGTAATTTAAAAACTTTCAAACTATCACAAATTTAAAAACATATGGAAAACAACAAAACCAAAATGGCCTGAATGCTAGCCAAGGACGCACTAATTAAAAGTAGTAAATTTGTGTTAATCAGATTCAAAGTTTTTATTTCGTAAGAATTTCTCTTAATGCACAAAAAATATTGACACATCAATCTTATATGTAAAACAAACTTGACGTTTTATTGCCTGAAGATGGCATGTAGCCGAAACATGTTGCAATAAATATCTTAAATAAAAAGGAATTTGGAATACGAATTAAACCTGTTATTATTTTCAATATCAATAAAAAATAGTTGTTACAACAAATTTTATTATCAAAGCCGATCAAAGTTATGATGTTCGCGTGCGCAAGCATTGTGGCCAACACAAATTATTTTGTTAAAGGTTTAAATTCAAATAAAATAGAAAAATTAAGACTAGATGTGTCTGTAATTGATACAAACACTTTGCTACCCTACAACTCCTTCTCCAAAACAATCTTAACTCTTAACCTCAAACTCAAAAATAAACAACCGTGAAGCTAGTATGTTGGGGGCCCTGAATTATCTCTTTAAATCTTTGGCTGTCAAAGTTAAACTTTGTAATGTAATTTTGGTAACAAAGTTTCGGCATTTCTTAAGAAACTTTGATACACTTTGATCGTGTCACAAAGGCTTAAGAGTGATTGCGATGAAAAGGGCCAGTTAATGATTAAGCCGATCACGGATTTTGGATTATCGCAGTATACTGAGGTTATCTGTGTGTGCCTCTGTGGAGATTAAGATACCCCAATAATATTGCATTTTTATTATTAAAATTCGACTAAATTTTACTATTACGAATTACAATGATCTTTTAAGCATTATACACCACAACAGATCACAAAACACTATTTCCTTGATAAAAACTATTATAAAATAACAAAAAAAATATATATAATCAGTAATAAATTATCTATTATTATGTATATACATTATTTGCATCGATACTTATTTGCTTTGTACAACTTTCGATAGCAATAACAATCACTATGTATATAAAAAAGAAGAAAAAAAAAACAAAACCATACAACAAAAATCAACAAATAAAATTGGATCTACCTTATTTTTTTTTTATATATATATTATTATATATACACAACAATATATCACCAACGTATCAATTTTTTGTATTCGTCATTAACTGATACACGTTTGATGGTCTCGTAACCCAAAATTATACTAAAACTGAACGTGGCCGATTGGATAAGTCTAGCGCTGAGGCCTTTGGAGAACATACGCAACCCCTCTTCTCTCCACAGTTCGGCTAGGGCGGTTCGCATCGATCCTAAACGTTGCACTTGTAACCGTGCACGGACCACGTCTAACGGATTGGTTATTATAGTCGTAGTGAATCCTCCCTAGCGTCCCGGCGATGCTCTGTATGAATAAATGAGACACCCACGCTGGCAAGATAACGTACAGCTCGTCTTGGTACAGATGATAAAACGCCCACCACAGCGCCGAATTGGGAACGTAAGCTGCCAAACTCGCCATGTAACCGCGGTAAAATCCACTAAGGCCGTCCACTTTAAATATCTCCCTGATCAATTCGACCGTTATCTTAAATTTACCTTGACCCGAGTCTCTTATACCTAACGTATCTAAAGCGTACTGAAAATAATACGTAATGACGTGTTTTTTTTTTTCGCAAAATTCTATTAGCATTGTTTATATACATACTAGTTAGTCAACCTTATGGACAAAATAGTTAACGGATTTTTGAACATTTTGGACAAAAGCGGTAGATGGCAGCACGCCGTTGATGTCCGTCTCAATTTAAATATAAATTTTATAGTTAGACTACTACATACAAGATGGCTCTCTTACGTGTCGGTAAAATATTATTTAATTGCAATAGTTACCTCGTAAGTTGTAGGCAGATTGTAGGTGAGGCCCGGGGAGAGGAGAGGGTGGATAGGCGATGACGCTGTGATGACGCGCCACGCGATAATTCTCGTGTTTACATTGAAATGTTTGTTTTATTAGTAAGAATAAATATTTAGCTTGATAATATATAATCGTTATGTTTTTTACCATTTTACTTTACTTTTTTCTTAGTTTCTTTATTTAATGTTATGCTCTATATATGTGTGTAGTTCTAAGTTTTGTGTTATATTTATATAATATTTTTTATTTGATTTACTTATGTTTACTATTGCATAATAGTAGAAATTCGTTTTTCATTATAAAAATAAATATGTAGTTTGGGAGTACAAATCGCCATTTATATTTACATATATGCACCACGTTACTTATTAGGTTTGTTTGTTTGTCTGATCTAAGCAGATCCATGGAATTTTACGCGTTTGTTTGTATTTTAGAGCATGATTTGTGCGTGTTTGTTTGTTTAGAGCAAGCAAATCCAGATCACAAAGAGGTTCCTCTTCCTGCTCGCGATCCGACGTCCGAGCAATTACGAGCAATCTGTGCAACATAACCTAATCGCACTAACATCGTGTTGTAAACTGTCGTTTGTAAATGTAATCCGATTTATACCTGCATCAAATATGCACGATATAAATATAATGATACCAATGTGATTGATGTAAAGAACGATCATTATATTTTAAAAACTTCACTTGATAGGTACATAAATACTAGTATATGATGCATTTTTATTGTAGTCTACATTCATTAGTTTGAAAAATTACTTTTACTTTTCCTATTCATAATAGCTGTGACAATTTGAGAATAGTAAATAATAAAATTAAGGTTATATTTGCAATCGAGCGCGTTTGTTTGTACCATGTTTAAATCCAACTCTGAGACGCTCTCAAGTTACTCTGATGACGTCAGTAGATACTGCTCCAAACACACAAATAAACAAAGCTATTAAAAACAGCATACATGATGACGCGTTCGCGCTCTTTCTCTTGATTGGCTGAAAAGTTACGATGTAACCTTGTATATACAGATGTTGCCCCAAAGGTTACCTCGTAACTTTTCATCCGCTCAAGAGAAAGAGCGCGAATGCGTCATCATGTATGGTGTTTTTAATAAGTAAAGTGGTGCATATATGTAAAAATAAATGGCGATTTGTACCCCCAAACTACATATTTATTCATTATATAAAAAACGAATTTCTATTATTATGTAATAGTAAACATAAGTAAATCAAATAAAAAATGAATGTTTTGTGAATATAAGAAAACTATATACATAGAGTACCTACACATTAAATTAGAACTAAGAAAAAGTCAAAAAGTAAAATAAAATGGTACATACATGTAAAAAAAATAACGATTTATAGTAGGCTACATTATAAATTTCAAATTTCCCGCTTTTACACCATTTGAAGTTAGCGACAATACCGCTATACACGGGAGAAGCGAAGAAAGCAATAGGAGAGAGGAGGAGAAGAAGGTTTTCGTATATACGTTCGAACGAAAACCCCGCGTTTTATTAAAATTTTAAATATAAAAAGGCCATCGAACTACAGATTATATATTATCAAACAAATACTTATTCTTCTTAATAAACAAACATTTTCTGATTATTATATAATCATAAACATAAGTAAATTAAGTTAGCAAAACAACTTATAATTTAAAAACTAAGAAAATAAAATTGAGAAGTAGATTTATGTTTTTTTTTCTCGGCAAATTTTCGTCCTTTTAGATTTAACTTTTCTCTTTTCAGTGATTTTTGTTTTGTTTAAATATTTTATTCTTAAAAGAAAAAACTTCAATTTAGAAAATTGTTCGATTAATGTTTTGTCAACAAGAACGTGCCTTGCAATATACTTTCAATTTCTTTATATTTATAACAGAATACCTCTGAATTCTAATCTTCTAATGTAAACAAACACGAGAATTATCGCGAGGTGCGTCATCACAGCGTCACATGCATCCACCCTCCCTTTCCCTGAGGCCACACAATTCGCCAATGCTAGTAAATCACCGATACGGATTCCGTCGTTTCCGCAGATGGATAAAACACAGAAATCTGTCTCTCACTCTGACCGAGATACCTGTTATATTTATCACGTTTTCAAATCAATTTACATTCACCGATAGAGTGCACCACTTCCCTGGGCAATACTTTATTTTTCCGAAAATGCATTATGTTGACTAACTAGATATATTTAAACAATGCTATTAGTAAATTACCTTGTCGCCTTTACCGTCAATTCCCATCATCATCAAATGCTGACTGAGAACGTCGAAAGGTACAATTATCGTCTGGCCGACCATGGAGGCGATACCGCCTGCTACTAAAGCGCGTACCCTCGAATCTATGCTCCTCTGGCAAGTATGTGGCGTACACCTTCGTAAGTGGATATATAAAACACGCCTAACAGAAACAGTGAGAAATATCGGTAAGACTTGGGTAAATGGACTGCTGATTTGGCGATTTATATGCATATTAACGGAAAGCTCATGCCTAATCGTGTCAAAATACCTACTCATTTTTTTTTGGAAAATGAATAGCAGGTACTGAAAAGTCGGTATTGGACAAATTTGGATGCTTTTATATGGTAACTTGATAACTATCCCAGTAAACCAAATTCAAATTTCCCGCAATTATATTTAGTAACTTCAACTTAAAGGTATTCAAATAACTATTAATCTAATACAAAATCGTAGGTAATTTCATGCTTGAATGTTGAAGTTACTAAAAATAATTGCGGGAAATTTGAATTTGGTTCACTGGGATTTGATATAGAAAAAATGGAGGTGGTATTTCTGATGTCTTTTTTTTTCAGGAATACTTAATTGGTAAAAAGAGATGTTACTATGGTGTTTTGCTTTCGAGTTATAAGGAAAAATTCCCCGTGTAGTCAAATTTAAATTCTCCGCAATTATTCTTAATAACTTCAACGTTGAAACATACAATTACCTATTAGCATTTTGTACTGCATTAACAGTTATTTTAATGCCTTAAAAATAGTGGCGGAAAATTTAAATTTGGCTATTAGGGTCGGTATTGTAAGTTTTCGATGTCGGTCGCTATCTCAACTATTTGTGTAGTTACAGGAAAGTAATTTTGACATTCTACAAGCACTTCTTTGATTATAAAGCCATGTTTGGCCATTGTTACAGTAACTGAGTAATTAAATGAAATTAATTGTTTTAGAAGATAGCAGAAGGAATCCCACACATAATACATACATTAATGGTTTAAATACATGTTTATACTTTATAGACTTTTGTTTTATCTATTAATTTACAAAAGAGAATTTTTAAAAACATTTAAAAGAACAAAAAGTATTTTACTTTAAAGAACTGTTTCTTTGTTGTTGTTATAGGCTTACTACCGTACCATTGGGCACAATTTAACGAAAAGAGAGAACAAAGTATGACCGATGCAGCGTTCCTTTGCTGTTTGATTCCACCCACTTAACTTTAGGGGTAGAGCTACTTGGATGCTCACAATGAACTCGGCATAGCCGCCCGCAATAAGCAGCTCATAGCTTAGCTCAAAAAAGTGAGATTAAGCGAGACGGTAAAGGAATAACAAAAAAACATAATATTACAGAAACATATTGGTAAGGTATACATATTACACAAATATATATATACGTCAAAATAATCTGACACAAGCAACATCAAAATTATAAGTACCTAAGTAATTTTGTTCAAAATCTAAGTTTTGTATTAAAACAATGGTCGAAAACGATCGGTGATAATGGACTAGAAAATGATTAACACGTGGAAGGGCTAAGAACAACCCAAAGAGTAAGGTTATAGGAAGAACACCAAATCGGTGATATAATCTTTTTGATAATGTACTTGTATTGTAGTTGTCAATAAATTCTAATTATTATTATTATTATATAAGTAACATTTTAGAAACATTGCATTTTTTTAAGTCTTCTCTCCACAAATCGACGTTTCTGAAATGTTTCACATACATTACAGAGATATAACGTAAGATTGGAAGAAGAAAAATATTAAAAATGTGAGTACACCGCTGCATTATAATCAAAAAAGTGCTTGTAGAATGTCAAAATTACTGTCCTGCAACTTCACAATTAATGGAGTCAACGAAAAAATTCCTCAAATGAATGCAATTTATTAACAATGTAATGATGATTTTTGTACACATTTCCTTTTGATTTGTTAGGCAATAACTCCTTGATTGCTTCATTACTACTTTATAATCCATTTACATCATTTTTATTGACTAATTCACTTTTGATGCTGCCGTAAGCAGGCGAAAAAGTAAGTCCACTTGAAATGCAGTGTTACTTCACACATTTTTGAAACTTTTATGCAGTGTTGCCAATGGCGACGTTGCTTATACATATGACGGATCTACCAACGAGAGATCAGTCATAGGATCTACCGAGGAGAGTAAATAAAGCTAATTAATCAGTAACGGTTTTGTGCATTTCGCATTTAACTAAAATAGAAGTAGCAAAAATTGGTAAAACAGCTTATTAGTCTGTCACTTAGTTTAGTATGCCCTTGACTAGGTTAGAACAATATGTTTTGCCTATTAAATTTTATATTTTCAATTAACAATGTTCACTATATTTAAAAAGAAAATATTTGGTAATAAATTTCTGATATCGATTTATAAAAAAAAATCACAAATTTTAATTTTAATTGAGGCAGCTCATTGGAATAGAATTTATGTAGTGTAATGTAACATAATCCATTTTATTACATTTTTACACATAGAAACATGCTGAATAAAATAGGAACAAATTACGTTTCCAAAATGACATAGCAACAACTAACTTTAACAGGTAAAAGGTAAAAAATAAACATACATTATTAACAAAAATCATATGGAAACATTTTTGGAGTGTTATAATTATACAATAATACGTATGAAGTAATAATAATAACAACATCTTTGAACAACTCATCTTTTATTTATTTTTTCATATAATTTATTTCTAACTGGAGCAATTTTAAATTTTTCGTTATATTCTTATATCCCCTATTTTCAAAATAATAATTAAGCATATTTTATATAATTCATGAATATTAACCAGATATTAACTTGTGTTGCTTAAGGAAAGAGCTCGTAAAAATTCAATTGAATTTAGCACATGATTTCTTTAAATTATTGCTTGCCATAAACTTTATTACCATAGTATTCCTACCGATTCTCAGAAATATCAAAAATATTACACATATGTAACTTTTCATACAGATTTTTCAGAAATCATTACAAAAAAAGCAGGCATTTAGTGACCATTGAGCTGTCCGATATAATTCACTAAATCAGCACTTCATATATGGAGCTACAGCTGAAATATCTCTTATTCATGTAAAAAGCACAACTTACCACTAACAATTTGCACGGACGATACCCAAAAGCCCTTGTACAGTCCCGAGAAACCTTCATACCGTAAGATTTTAGCGTAAGCGTCAAACATACCTAAAATAAATTCAAATTTGACATACCCCTTAGGTGTTTTTAACATCCTAAATCGCACCCGTATATACAACGTTGTGTTTCTGTATTTGGAGTCGCGTCTTGATCAAACTCAAGGGATACAATGCACATCGAACCGTGAAAGAACTCAACATCGACAGGGGAAAGAATTTGCTCTTGTCCATCATATCCCATTCGATATTTTTAATGAATTGAGGCGGTGGCGACTCCACGATTGTTGACATTATTCTCGAATTCGGTTTGGTGAATAGATCGTTAGCAGATTCGCGGGGCTCCTCTCACGCGTTCTCGCACAACGCTGGAAATTCGCCACACCACCGCCATCGATGCGTACATTATTCGTGCTTTTAGTAATTTTCGACTGTATGATTTGCTGGTTTACGCCATTTTTCGATTGTATGGGGATCACATCGAGAATTTTAAACCGAATTCGACTTTGACATGTATTTTGACGGTCGTTGAATTTTGACAATTGTTTATTTCAGTGATGTAACTACTTCCCGTGAAAAGTTCCTAGGAAATGTGAATGTTTTGTTTACTTCTATAGAATTATGCAATGAAATGAAAAATTTTCACGCGATTTTTTAAAAATCGATAAGATTAGGCAGACATTGTAATTGTAGAACAAGTGCTTTAGATAACAGTTGCTCAAATTAATTTATTAATCGATAAGGTCCGCCAACCTTTATTCTGAAAAGTACAGAAAAATATTTTTATTTTGATTTTTGTTGCAAATAAACATATAAGTTTGTTATGTTTCAACTCCTAATAGACATATTTAATATTAACCATATTAACCATGAAGAAATCAGCGTTTGTGCAATATTAATAATTTTTTCACAGTCGTAACAATAAAAATTTTATACAATCAGACAGGACATTTTCAATATAATTTTTTCAATAAAATATCTTTATTAATTGTACAAAAATACATACGATAAAATAAATTAAATATACAAAACATTATTATACAGTTATATATAAAATTATTGTTTAAATATTTCAAATAGATAATAATACTTTTATCGGTATTACCTTCAAAATGACTGAAATAATGTGAACAAAACATGTTCCAAGACAGCCATAATTCTCGTCAGTTCATGGATGCTCAAGTTAATGAACAAAACATTTTTCAGTACTAAAGGAGCGAGCATCAATAAAAGCAAACGTAAGAAGTAAAAAATTCTCAAATCAACAAAAATTGAAGAAAAAAACAAACATTAATTCTTGAAAAAATCTATTCACAATTCAAATACAGTCGTCAAAAATATGAAATATATAATATTGCATGCCTGTGCCCTCTCTATTTAAGTAGTGCAACCATACATTAGTTCTGCCCGACATATTACAAGTTCCTGTATACGAACACCACCTTAAAAATTTATTCCCTCAAATTTGCAACCCAAATAGTAGAGGATATCCTTCTAGAATATTCTTTAAACATGCTTTTAGCTATTTATATGTCTCAATTATTAATGAAATATTCTAAAAATTGTATAGATATTCTACGATTATTCTAAGGGAAGTCCAAGACTTATCTAAAAATAATATTCTTTCTTCACATTCTTTAATTTATTACTTATACCTACTTTTCGAACGTGTTTGCTTGTACAATGTAAATAGTGAAGTTCCGATATTTCCTTCGATGTGATATCTAGTATCAAATAAATATCGATACTATAATATTATCAATAAGAAGATTAGAATAATTATATTAACAGTATTGTTTGATTATTCAAACTAGTTAATTTAATTCGATTCTATCCTATTCCTAATATAATGATGGAATCACGATATTATGGAAACCTCGATGTTGATGAAAATTTCAGATATATTGAAACAAATGTTACTACTATCAGTGATATCGGAATATCAGTAAATGCTAACGCTTTTTGTGCTTTAATTGTATGGCATATAAGCATGACTTTCTGTGTTTGTAATCCCATCTTTAACTGACCGCACCAAAACAAATGGATCAACTCTGTTGGTGTTCTTGTTGAATTCATTCATAGTAAAAAATTGCGTGAAAGTTCACAAGGATTCATAACCTGCAAATTTTGCTTACTTATTTAAGCCTGAGCTGGAATTTGTGGGCAAGAAAATTATACCAGGGAATACCATCAGATTGATTTGTTTGTGGCAGTTGTACTACATACATTTTAATGAGTATATACACATGCCTTATATCTTGGCACGAGCTAATTTATAAATGAAACCACAAACCTGACAGCCAATATTATAAACTTTCTCTTATTGTATTGTCCAGGATAAAAGTTAATGCAATCCAGAAAGATATCATTCAGTGCTGCTCTCATCTTGAAATAGGACTTATTTCTTGCATGAGAAATCTAGACAAACAGAATGTATTACGATTTTAGAGCCTGAAAATCTGGTAACTATTATTTCGATCACAGCAGTGTTTACTTCCATGTAATTTTCTGCAGCCTTTATGCATATAGTATATTTGCATGGTGTGTACTCAAAAAATACAGGATTTTACTTTGTTCGTTCACCCTACTTCCGTATATAAACTTCGTGCAAATAATCTTGCATGTGTAAATAAAACTTTAATTCAATCAAAATACCCGTCTTTTCGCTAATTAGATTACGATTCTGGCTTACACACGTCGCTTAGCTACTCGTAGAATAATTTATTGATTCTATTTTGCATCTTGTCCAATTTTTATTTTTACTATTTTCACTAACCTCTTTTAATCGCCTGTCAAAGTCAAACGAGTCGAACAGGTCGAACACGTGCAATATTTATTTTGCGGCGCCATCTCTGTTTCAAGGAATTAGCTTCGCTAGGATAGAAAATTATTGCACTAATCATGAGATGGACTCAGAAATATACAAGGATTGGTTTATTAAGAAATTCAGTGTTGCCAGATAGCGGGTAATTACCCGAAATGCGGGTAATTTAACCAACTGTGGGTAATTTGTGGGTACTTGGGCTAAATCGGGTAATTCTGGTAATTTTAACAGATCACAATTTATCAATAATTTTTATATGGGATTTTATATGTACATATGCTATTTAAATTTCGCGGTAAATAATTTAGAAACATTAGGAACTTTTTATTTGCTTTTGTTAACAAATTGATTGAAAACCGTTGATATTGCTGCACTGCTGAAGTTTTTTCTGCGGTTTATAAATTTTATTCTATGTATAGTTATAAAATGGATTGCTTTATTGTAACCTAGAATCATGATATGAAAAGTTTAGATAGCATAGACTAGATTTAGAACGGATAATTCAAACTTTCTATTTAATTTCAGAGAAAATAAAGATAATAAATCAGCATCTATCGCAAATGTAAATTTCAGGTCCAAGTTCGTTTTATAGTTACATGAACGTTTGCTGACAAATGTTTACTTTTGGATGTGTCTAGTTTTGAAAATATACGATACAAATGTTCACTTAAACCCTTTAGCAACTTAGAACAAATCAACAATCGGTCAAAACAAGAATGGGTAAAAATTCGGGTAATTTTAAATATGATGCAGGTAAAATTGGGTAATTTAATCACAGATGGCGGGTATTTGACGCACATGAAGCTGGTAACACTGAAGAAATTACTTCCAAACATACCGCAGATGTCAATTGTTTTTGACAATGCTTCGTATCACTGCAGAAAATTAGAAAAAATTCCAACGGCAGCATGGAGAAAAACTGATATCATAGATTGCCTCCGTGAGAAACAAATTCCAACAACTGACGATATGTTAAAAAGGGACTTGCTGTTTTGCGTGTCACAAATTAAACCGCAGTATGATAAAAGCAGGATTGATGAACTTGCTAAAGAAAACGGTCATCATGTTCTGCGATTACCACCTTACCATTGCGAGTTAAATCCCATTGAAATGGTATGGGCACAAGTAAAAAATGCATAAAAATGAACAATACCACATTTAAGGTAAAAAGACATGGAGGAACTAATTCAAAGAGCGTATAGCACTGTAACTGTTGCTAATTGGCAAAACTACATCAAATATGTAAAAAATATTGAAAAGGAAATGTGGATAGTGGATAATTTGCAAGATGACATTGAAGAATTCATTATTCATGTAACAGATTCATCATCCGAAGATCAAACTGATTCGTCGACCGACTAAAAAATTTAGATAAGACGTGTGTAATTACTATTCCTTTCATAAATATTATTGTATTATGTGGGCATTTGTATGATTCCAGCTATTTTTGTTACAAACGTGGAAACTATAATTAATTAAAGGATTGTATCTATTTCTTTGAATTTAATAAATTGTATCATACCCCATATACAATAAATAAATGTTCGAAATGTAAATTACGTTAATGAGTAATAATAAATAAAGTTATCGGCTCTTTTTACAGATTCTTAAATAAAAACAGTATATGATTTTTTATGCTTTACTGTTTTCCACAGATTCCGTTTAAAAAGAAACCGAAAAAAGTTTGCGAGATAACGATTATAATTGCTTCAATTCAGCTTCTTTCTTCATCAGCATATAAGCAATTGCTGCTTTATAGCTCCCTTTTCGTATCTGAGACCACATATATCATAGAGAAGATAGTAACATATACTGATATATGCATTTTAATTATCATAACCTCAAATAATGCAACCGGAAGTAGCAATGTGCAGCTGATGCGACGATTTGGCAATCGCGAATCGAATTCCCATAAGACGTATACTGCATCTTAAGGTTGAGACGAACATATTTAGCTAATACAATTTGATTTCTTGTTATAAGGAACAATTTTATTTTAAAATATTTAACTTCTACAATTCATATCTATTGCGGTAAATTAACCCCGGTAAAATAGAAACACCCTTACAAGTAATATTCTAATATTTTTAAAGATATTTTTAGAACAATCTAGGAATTTTATTTTGCTATTCGGGAACACTGCTTTGACGTTATTTCTTTTTTTTTTTCAATTTCGCCAAATGTTACCAAGGTGAAGTTCTTGTTTATGTCATGTAATATATTTCGCTAAATAGTGATCATCGTGAATATAACAACACAAAAGCTCATAATAAATCCCTGTTATTAATAAAATATACACAAATTTTGAATATAAAACATTGCTGCGGTGTAAATGAATTGCAGTTTGTAGAATGTAAAAAGAAATCGTTAACGTTAATTGTCGCTAAAGTCTCATTCTGTGGGAGCTTCAGCGGGTTGTTCGGCTTCCACTGGAGCTTCTGGAGGTGGTTCTTCGGTGGGCGATTCTGCTGGCGGCGCTTCGCCGGCTTCAGCCGGAGGGGATTCTGCGGGAGGTTCCGCTTCTGCAGCAGGAGTCTCGCCTCCTTCTGCGGGAGCTTCTTCCGGTTTCACTTCGTCCGTAGCGGTCGGCTCTTCTGAAGCTCCTTCTTCACCAGGAGTGGACTCGCTGGGCGGAACGTCGCTCATCTGTGCTTCGCCTTCTTCAGACGGCGGCACGTCCGAAGGCGCCTCGTCCGTGGCCGCAGCATCGCTTAGAGGCTCTTCACCCATGGGCGCTTCGGAAACTTCCGTTTCGACTGCGTCCTCTTCCAGTAATTCCCCGTGCTCTTGCAGGACGGGTTCGGTTCCCACTGGGCTCGGTGGCGCGGCCGCTGGAGCTTGCGCTTCCTCTTTCGGCTCTTGCGTCTTGCTGAGTCGTCTGGCGCCCGGGGCGACGGGTTGCTCTTTCGACGGACGCTTTTCCGGTTCTTTCTCTTTGGATTCCTTGTGCGAGGCTAGCGGAATAAACAGCCGGTACTCCGAGGGCATTTCTTCCTCACTGTAGAGGCGATCCGCGAAATAGATCCTTCTGATTCTGACGTTGGCGTGGACTTGGACACGCATCGTTTCCAAATACATCGTACCTGATGAAGCGAAATCGGTTAATCTTTCAATCGAATCTGGTAATTTTCATTCAATGGCGAATACCCTAACAGCCACATTTAAATTTCCCGCTGCAATTTTTTGTGAATTCAATGTAAAGGCATTAAAATACCTACGGCCGTTTGCACCGCTTGTAATTAAGTTATAATTAAAACTTAATCATAATTAAAGTTTAAATTGCCTTGCATCGATTGCTTAACTAATAATGAAATCCTTAATTTGTGATTATCTTTAATCAGTACCCAAGGTACGAATTAACTCATAATTAAAGTTGGCGCAACCGTAGTTTCTTTATTTACAATCGTGTTTATAGTCGATTATAGGTTATGTTATGCGGTTTGGGTTATAATACAAATATCTTGTGACTGTAAATTGAAATAGCTAGCTATTAAAGTGTTCACTTTTAAGATTAGGACAAGGAATAGCGGCGTGCAAGAAATATATATTTGGCAGGGTTTTAGAAAGACCAAGGTAAATCAAAAAATAATTCCTGAAATAAAAAACTAACAATAAATGTATTTGAGGATTACTCGTGGTTTCAGGTGGGAATGACCCGGAGGTATTTCGTAATAGGAAAGGATATGTTCCTATAAATTCACAATTTTTATATGATGCTAATTTAAAAATAATGGATATCGTAGTACGATGGTCAGGGAATACACACTTTAACGATCCATTCTTTTCCATAAGCGACAGTGGATATGCCTCAAAAACATATTTGACCCCACTGTTAAATTCTGAAACAGTTGTGAAAAATCGTTATAATGAAAGCCATATTACAACACGGAATGTCATTGAAAGCATGTTTCTAAGAAGAATGCTTTCGATTACTGGCATATGGTTGTCACTCAAAGCTGGATGCCTTTATCGCAGTAATAGTTAGTACCTCAGTATTGCACAATATAGCCATAAATGTGGGTGAAGAGGAAATCAATGAAGAAAAATCAAATCAAGAAATTTTAAATGGACAACTTCATGAGATTAATCATGACGCTGTTCATGATGTACCTGCTGTGACACAGGCATTACTAATTAATGATTATTTCAACAATTTGTAATTCATTGCTATATAGAAATTAACTTTTGAATATTTTTTTGTATTTGTTTTCTTTGGCTTTTGTATAAACGAAATATATTTTATTTACTCTAAATGCATTATCACTTTGATTTTTTTAAAAGAAATATTGTGTATGTAATTAACCACTTATTTATTAAATAAAAGGAACAAAATATATAAAGAAATGATGGTAATAATAAAATAATTCTAACAAGTAATAGCAGAGGTCAAATAAAGTATCAAAAATTGGAGCATTTGCAGAACAAACAAATAAAAGAATTGCATAATGAAAAAAAACCTGCATTCACATATTAATTTCCATTTTAAAACTACTGCGCAACTAAGCGGCATTTGAAAGTTATTGGAATTTAAGCTGAAGAAAATTACTACAGAATTAGATATTGAAATAAAAAAAGTTGAGCAGCTTTTAAAATGGAAATTAGTATGTGAATGCAGTTGTTTTTTCATTATGGAATTCTTTTATTTGTTTGTTCTGCAAATGCTCTAATTTTTGATACTTTATTTGACCTCTGCTATTACTTGTTAGAATTATTTTATTATTGCCATCATTTCCTTACATACTTTGTTCCTTTTTTTAACGAATAAATGGTTAATTACATACTCAATATTTCTTTTAAAAAAATCAAAGTGATAATGCATTTAGAGTAAATAAAATATATTTCGTTTATATAAAAGCCAAAGAAAACAAATACAAAAAAAATGTTCAAAAGCTAATTTCTATATAGCAATGAATTACAAATTGTTGAAATAATCATTAATTACTAATTCCTGTGTCGCAGCAGGTACATCATCAACAGCGTCATAATTAATCTCATGAAGTTGTCCATTTAAAATTTCTTGATTTAATTTTTTTTCATTGATTTCCTCTTCACCCACATTTATGGCTATATTGTGCAATACTGAGGTACCAACTACTACTGCCATAAAGGTATCCAGCTTTAAACAACAACCATATGCCAGTAATGGAAAACATTCTTCTTAGAAACATGCTTTCAATGACATTCTGTGTTGTAATATGGTTTTCATTATGACGATTTTTCACAACTGTTTCAGAATTTAACAGTGGGGTCAATAAATATGTTTTTGAGGCATATCCACTGTCGCTTATGGAAAAGACTGGATCGTTAAAGTGTGTATTCCCTGGCCATCGTACTACGATATCCATTATTTTTAAATTAGCATCACATAAAAATTGTGAATTTATGAAAAGATATCCTTTCCTATTACGAAGTACCTCCGGGTCATTCCCAACTGAAACCACGAGTAATCCTTAAATACATTTATTGTTAGTTTTTATTTCGGGAATTAATTTTTGATTTACGTTGGACTTTTTAAAACCCTGCCAAATATACACTTCTTGCACGCCGCTATTCCTTGTCCTAATCTTCAAAGTGAACACTTTAATTAGCCAGCTATTTCAATTTACAGTCACAGATATTGGTATTATAACCAAACCGCATAACATAACCTATAATCGCCTATAAACACGATTGTAAACAAAGAAACTACGCTTGCGCCAACTTTAATTTTGAGTTAATTCGTACCTTGGGTACTGCTTAAAGATAATCACGAATTAAGGATTTAATTATTAGTTAAGCAGTCGGTGCAAGGGAAATTCAACTTTAATTATGATTAAATTTTAATTGCAAGTTGATCACGAACGGTGCAAACAGCCGTTAGATTGCGCCCTAGTAGCAAAATTTAAATTTCTCACAATTATTTTTAAATCAATTTGCCACACTTAAAGACGATTTTAAGTAATTGCGTGCATTCGAAAGCATGTTCCAGTGTTTATATAGTTCGTTGTTTGTAATTTTTGACAATTACCGTACGCTCGTCTTGTAAAATCGGCCAAATTGAATTGGATCTGATTCCATCCGCTGCTCAATCCAATCGGCATCGTCGTACAAAATGGTCTCACTTTGGTTGTGGATTGGAAGTTCGACACTCTGAAGCGGCGATGCATGTCTTTATCATCTGAAAAAGATAGATTAAATATATATAATTAAATACACACGCAAAGGGGCAGATGAGACTCACCGAGTATTTGTATCTCGAAGGTGAAGTATTTCTTCATGTTCTTGACGATCATGACCAAGAAGGGCAATCGTATGGCCAACGAGGCTCTAGGTTTGATGGGGCATGTTATGTAGGTGGTCGCTACGTTAGTACCGGCGACCTCTAGGACCAGGGATTTTACTTCGTCGTCTATGACACGTCTGATGTGTCCGTTTTTCACCTATAATAAATGAAATGGCGACTTAAGCAATTTCCTAATAACTAAATTTAAATTTCCTCGCAATTATTTCTCATAGCTGCAACGTTAAAGCTATAAATAGTTGTCTTTGTATTAATTATATTATTGTGGCACCGTTATGGTGAAATTAGTGAAAATAATAGCGCGAAATATAAATCTAGTTACATCAGAAGTTAAACTAATAATAACAAATCATTTGAAAAGTGTTGAGAAATAAAGCAAGTGCTCTAACAGCCAAATTTAAATTTCCCGCCACTATTTTTAGTAAATTCAACGTAAAGGCATTAAAATTACTATTAATGTAGTACAAAGTGGTGGGTAATTTTATGTTTTAACGTTGAAGTTACTATGAATAATTGCGGCAAATTTAAATTTGGCCATTAGGGTATGTTGAAGAAGTTTAATTAGACAATAGTGGAATTCTATTTCTAGGCCAGAAGATATTGGTTTTTAGCAGGAAGTTATACTAATAAGCTTTTGGTTACTAGTATAAAACCATAACTATTTATGTTTTAGATATTTAATATCTGCGTTATAGTCTTTTTAAATATTAATTAATAACTTTCAAAGCAAGGTAGGCCCGGAAAAGTATATATCTATCAGTTTTGAAGTGTTGCGCTTCAACTTATCGATTGACTGTTTCGTATACCCAAGAGGCAAGAGGATGGGCGTGTTGTTACTATATAATTGGAAGGATGCAGAGAAAAAGTTAATTGAAAAAGGTTTTTTTTTATTTTAGGATGGGATTTCTTTTCAACCTACGCCATCTTTTTACAGATATACCGATTATTCGTTGCATGTAGGGTCGATGTTAGTGGTCGGCTATAGTTGGAGCGCGCTATAGGGTCATCATTTCGTCAGTTGTATCAGAGAATTTAATACATGGTGTAGAACTAATAAACTTATGGTTAATAACGAAAAAAATCGTTATTACTGAATTTTTCAATAAATATAGAAAATCTAGTTTAAGTGACATACAAAGAGATTCAAAATGATTGTCAATTCCGGTCGTATAGATAGTAACATGGTGTAGGTATATGCCGCGTGTTTGTAATGAAGGTTTGAACTAAGTCAGTGTTGGAACATAAGAAAGTAAACGGATCTGTCTTAAATAAGGAAAACGTAACCTATATGTGAACTCGCATTATATAAACGATTATGGATTGGTGTTTCTGCTTGTAAAAATGAAATGTAATTAATTTAACTTTACTAAATTATGATTTTACAATTCAGTACTAACTAAATTTATTTATTACTTTAAATTATAACATACAATTATATAAATTATTAAGTGACAAACTGCATCTCTTCAGTTCTTCTATGGTATGCATGCGGTTTCTATAGATCCTATTTTTTAGATAGCCGAACATGAAGTAATCTAACGGGTTAGATCAGGCGATCTTGGTGGTCATCTTTGTCTCTAACGAACCCGTCAGTAAAAAACTGTTGAAGATATTGGCAGGTTTGTCGAGCAGTATGTGTGGAGCATATCGTGCTGAAAATAACCTGCTTCAAGCTCATTTTCTTGTAACTCTGCAATAAACAATTCCAACATCTGTTGGTAACTTTGGCTTATACAGTTGCCTCGAAGAAAATTGCCCTTTTATTCGTTGCCTGGACATAGCTAACCAAACTCCAACTTTACGGGATGCAATTGCGTTTCTCGAAATTCGTGTGGATTTTTACAGACCAGATACAATAGTTTGTAAATTGATATAGTCTGTTAGATAAAACCAGACTTCATCGAGAAAAATATTTGTTTAGCAAGTCATCGTCCTTTAAATGCTATTAAACATTACAATATTCAATCGCCTATCGTGATCTAATGGTAATAATTCCTGTACGGTAGAAACTTTATAGGGATGAAAATGCAACTTTCTTTTCACAGCTCGTTGCGCTGAAGTGTATGATAAGTCTATAAAATTATAAAAGTAATAAACTTTTCACTTAATGTTAATATTGATTTTACCTGTTGTGGAGCTATTACCACAGATAAATTTCCCTTATTTTCTTACAGTATTCAGAAATACTATGTTGGTGATATTAGATGTAAATATAAACGATTTGAAAAAATTATAAGATAAATAATCGAAAGATACTACAACACGCACGCCAATGTCGCTAAATGTCAAGAAAATTCATTTAATGTATGAAATTTGTATGTAGCTAACTTCGCTCATTAAATTGGTAATAAGTATAGATAAATTTTTCCGGAAAACAATTTTTTTCTTACGACATTCATTTTGAATCACATGGTATGTTGTTAGAATGTTATATTATTTTTTAGTTTGTGTTATGCGCATGCTCAGACGGCACGTTGTATTATGTTTGTTAGTCGTCAGACACAGTCCACGAATACACGCCATTGCAAACAGTCGCTTTATTTTGAGTGCTATTCAAACATCAGTTTTAATCATTTTGTTTCAATAAAACACAACAAAAAATACACATACAACATAATGTGTATTTTTAAGTTTTGTTTCTTATGTTGTGACTTGTCCAATCTATATGTTTTTTGTATAGCAAAATGGATTAATAAAGATTTGAATTTGAATTTGAACGAACAGAGGGCTTATGAAAATAAGCTGAGTTATATTGCTACAGATAGCTAGGCGATATAGTGACCCCTAAGATATAATCAAGACAGGTTTGGGAATGTATGCGACAACTGAATAGTCTGACAGATTGCAATAAAGTAATTTTGCTTTGGGTGTCTGCACAATAAACAACCAAAGGAAACGAAAAGGCCGATGAGTTAATGAGAAAAGGGTCATCTGCTTCATATAAATGTGTATCAAATAAAAAAGTAAATTTTGCTTGGGTGTTAACTACACGACATATAAACCACAAACCTACCGAAACCGGATTATCATCACTAAAAAAAGTAAAATCTAGAGTCAAAAAATCTTTAATCCGGCCTCATGCAAGAACGTCTATTAGGGACCCGCTAAACGTCAGAATAATGCAATATAACATACATTGCACGTCATTTTAGTATTATTCTTAATGTACTGGCCTACGTAAAGTTTATTAACGTCATTCTGAAATAAATAAAGGCCTTGTAGAAATAGCAAAACTGGGGCATTTAAAATTTTGCTTTTTATAAAAAAAACATTCATTTTTTGTTAAAGAGCATTCTACGTAAGAGTATTTTTTATATCCTGAACGTTCGAGATCACTGTGCGACTTCAGTAGTTACAAAAACCGTAAATATTTTCTTTTGCTTTGTCCAATCGAGAAGTTAGTTGTTAATAAACGGTACCACATGAATCTGAAGTTATTTCTTGGATTTATTTAATCATATAACGCAAAAAATGAATTGAATCGAATTACACACAAATAAATGTAGATACGAAAATTTGCCAAACAGTCTTTTTACTATGATGTCGCGCGAAAAATGAAATCTATACATTCCCGGCGCTTTTCCCGATGCATCAAGCTTCGAATTTTCTTTATATGAAATCATGATGGTCCAGAAAAGGGATCGGTTTTTTCGAGACGGAAGAATTTAAAATAAAATCGAAGTGGTTTGCACTCCAAGCGGCGATCCACACAAAAACTAACAGTGGTAATGGCTGAATGATAGTGGTATGTGGGGATATACTCGGACAAGCATTTAGGTTGGGGCACAGGTGCGGCTCTAGCCACGGCGTTTATAAATATTTTTTTCTCGTTAATGCTACAGTTAGACCCCCTGTGCATTAAGACTTTTTGATTGCATATGATTACAGCTGCTACATATTATTATATTTACCTCTACATCTGATACACCCTGTATAGACCAGAACCTATAGGAGTGTCTAAGAACACAGCGCGGGAGCAGATAATAAGTTGCGCTAAGGAAAACACAAAGAATAAACTTGAAGCTAAAAAAAACTTAAATATCAATTACATCCCATAAACAAAACACCGGGACTTAAGATATTAGAATCCAGTGGAATACTTCGATAAATATGATTGGATTCATGCAATAAGAATCAGTAATTCACTGAGTTTAACGCTATTGATAAATCGTAGGTGCTACTTAATGAATTAGACTACAATCTGATGGGTAGATTGGGTATAATAGTAACATTACCTAAGAGTCTAAATAAAGTCCGATTCAGTGAATTCAACACAGTTTAGTATCTCTGGTTCTTAATTCGAAGGGATTGTTCTTTTATTTATAAGAAACACTGTATTTTTCGTCCGCCGCGGATATATCTACCTTCCCAGTTGTTTTAATAATCCAGAGCACGGGGTGGATCGTTTCAGTATTCACGAGACGCTACGCCGCACATATACATAGTTCAAAAGCTGTCTCGCAGCGCAAATATATTAAAATATTAAATTTCATACTATGTAGTAAGGCTGGTTAGTATGGAGTTTCCTTACCGTATCGCGCGGCACAGCTCGTCTATTGTTATAAATTCGGCACGAAAGACGTAAATTGACGATATTCCAGTTGTAATAACACGAGTGACATAATCTCGATATTGATGGAGCTATTTAGCGATTTTATGAAATTCAGTTATCTATTTAAAGCTTTATGTGTACAGGCTGGATCAAATTGGATGTACAGAACGTGTAAATATACTTTACTGCGGAGATAAGAAAAAAAAATTGCGGGCTTTAGAAAAACTATATTGTTCAGCAGTGTCACAAATGCTTGTAAATCTCATTAAAAAAAACCCACAGAAAAAAATCTAGTGCCGTTAAATCTGGAGATCTTGTCGGCCAACGTATGAGTGCATAAGTACCAAATCATTTCTTTGGGAAACTATGATCTAAAGAATTCCTGGTATCTAGGAAATATAGATGCACCATCTAATTATAAAATAAACTTGAATTTCTTCACTCTATTGAACGTCATCTAAAAATTCTATCAAATGAGCATTTATTAATTCAATATATCGCATAGCTGTCAAATTACCAACATATACAGGGTGATTCTCAATATATGCGACAAACTTTAAGAGCTGATTCCTGAGGTTATTTTGATCATAAAAGTTCATATGAGTATATGTCCAAAACGGTTTGGTTTTGAAGTTATTGAATGTTTAATAATAAATTATGAACTATGACTAACACGATATAAAATCACAGTTGATTTTTCAAAAACTATTGTGCTGCGAGGGAATTGTTTATTTGTCATTTCAATATCTGTCAATAGTTGTCGAAGTATTCATTCAGTTTATTGCCAGTTTCTTTTTTCTAAAATGAATTAGACGGATAGTGAGATGTGTGATATGCATTTCGTTTACGGTCTTGCCAATGGAAATTCGCGTGCTGCTAGACGTCTTTATGAAGAAGGATACCCGAACCGTATCATCCCGCATCATTCAATATTTGCCCGTCTTCACCGACGTCTTAGTGAAACGGGAAATTTTAAAAAACGGAACACGACTATAACGGCACCCATCTACAGTGAGAACTCCACAAGTTGAAGAAATGGTACTAAATGAAATTGAGGAACATCCTACTACAAGCACCAGAAAAATTGCGTTTGCTTTAAACATTAGTCAGGCCACAGTTGGGAGAATATTGAAAGATCAACTGTTGTATCCATATCACATTCAACGGGAACAGGCACTTTTGCGGGCAGATTTTCCTCAAAGAATGGCTTTTTGTCAATGGATGCAACACACAAAATCCTGACTATTTGGCTCAAATATTCTTCACCGACGAGGCTACTTTCTCTGGAAACGCGATTATTAATTTTCATAATAATCACATATGGGCCAAAGAAAATCCGCACGAACTAGTGAATGCCCGTCATCAACATCAATTCTCTGTCAATGTGTGGGCCGGAATTGTTGGAGATCACTTGATAGGTCCACATTTTTTACCGATGCGGTTAAATGGCGAGGCATACCGCAATTTCATTGAAGAGGAGCTACCACTACTGCTGGAAGAAGTTTCGTTGCTATTAAGATTACGAATGTATTTTATGCATGACGGTGCTCCAGCGCATTTTAGTTTAGTTGCTCGCGAGTTCTTGGACGATACGTATCCAGATCGGTGGATAGGACGGGAAGGTCCACAACCGTGGCCTCCTCGGTCTCTAGACTTAAATTCTTTGGACTTTTTTTCTCTGGAGTCACCTTAAATCATTAGTTTATACGACTCCCATTGAAAATGTCGATGAACTGAGAAATCGTATTATCGCAGCTTTTCAAACAATTCGAAATACCCTTGGTATTTTAGAACTGACTCGCCAGTCAATACGACGGAGGATAGAAGCTTGTATTGCAGTTGGGGGCGGTCATTTTCAACAGTTAGTATAAGTTAATTTTGTTTACTAATTATTTTGTTAATTATAATAAAAACATGAATTATGTTAACTTACTATTAAACATTGTACAACTTTAGAACTAAGCGATTTTGTACATATGTTCTTATGAACTTTTATGATCAAAATAACCCCAGGAATCAGCTCTTAAAGTTTGTCGCGTATATTGAGAATCACCCTGTATATGCTCTGAAGATTATAACGAGATGTAGGGTCAATATCTCTACGCCTTCTGAAGCAAGGAAGGGAATATTCCATTTGTGCCTGCAGATTTAAAATGCTTAATTTGCTTAACGCCCACTTGACTCTTATGGGTCACGTGATTTCTGTGGCCAGTCTCCAGTCTTTTCGTTTTGGGCTGCCTGGCCTTCCATCTGCTACGGCTGACCCACGAGCACCTGTCAGGATTTTCGCGGACTGTAAATGAACCTTTAACAGCTCTTCACTGCTCTCTTTATGAGTGCCTGTATCTATAGTTTTATCAGTTTTTTTGATGACGCGCACTTCGGTCGCAGTACTACGATCCTTGGCTATAACTTTATGGATTCGTGAACATGCGGGAACTTCGCTTTCTCCATGAGTCCCTTTTTGATCTCTTTATAGCACAGCGTCAATTTCCTTTAGCCGATCGCACAAGATATAATCATAATAACACTACGTTACAAATTAAAAAAAAAAAAAGTACCCACTTCAATTTTTCCTGTTTATTTATTTATGCAAATCGTTTAATAAGAACACCTATGTACTTTTTTCCTATCACGTACTATTTTTTGGGTGCGGTAACTAATAATTATTGGTAAAAAACTTAAAAAAATATACACATTGCTTTATTTAATTATCAATAATTGGATTAAATTAACGACAAAAATTAAAACTAACGACAAAACTTATTTTGTTTTGTTAATTAGTCCCAAGCCTGGTAAAATGTGAGAGGAAGGTGGCCGGCGCTTCACAATACGTATCTATCATGAAAAACTGAAAAATCGCGAATATCTCCAAAACCTTTGGAGATAGACACAATGCCACTCGTATAAAATCGAAAGAAAATCAAATTTTACATCCATTTATGTAAAAATTGCTATATCATTCAATTTAAAAAAATCAAGTTATCCATGATTTTAGAGTTCGAAAATTACAGAGCCCTATTTAATAATTCTGTAGTGTAAACGCAGCAATTTTAAAATAAAAGACGTGTGCCGTTTCATAATTAAGCAAAAACTGAAAACCGCATCTTTCTAACTTTCGTATTTCCGGAGATATTTCCAAACACCGCAGACATTGCAAATGTCATTTTTTTCGAAAAAAACGTCATGTAATTCGGAAACGGTACAACTTAGCCCCAATGTATGCCTAACGTATTGTTATTTAAATTTAACAAGGAATCCAAAAATACAATACTATACAGGTGTTCCATTTAAAATAATAAAGTTAGTATCTACTTCCGGTACAACCGGAAGTCCGCCATTACTGAAACTAATTTTAAAATGTGTAGAATATGATTCGAGCCAACATTTATTTAAAACATTTTTCCAAAAAAGCAATAATAAATCGGCTATGCACCGTTGCATCTTAGGCTGGACACCCGGTATGTATATCAGGTAGAATATTTAATCTGTCGCTACAGCGAATGACATCTATCGCTACGAGCTACAAGTGACATGTAAATATGCATATTGTATCTATGAGGGGATAAAATGTGAACTCTACCCCCATTGAAAATCCCAAGATTTTGTGCCAGAATCGACATAGCCTATCTAACGCCATCAGTGTATACTTCAAAAACAAGACGTGATAGAAACAAAAAACATCCACTGCTTATATATTGTAACTAATTGAAAACCATAATAGTAATCAGTTTTTCAGGTACGAAAATCGTGTCACGCAGTGTAATTTTTGAGGAAATTGGAGTTACCACGCAAAAAGAAAACTTCTCATACGTTACAATATCTATGCCGGTCACTCTGTATACCAACTTACCCCTATTGTTTTTCATTTATTAACTTCCCTAATGCGCAGTATGGACGATTCCAAATTGGAATATGAGAATTTATGATCGTGAAGTCCGTAAATTACCCGTTTCCGCCACGTCAATTCGAAATATTCCCCTATATGGAATCCCCATTCGGTA
This sequence comes from Protaetia brevitarsis, assembly GCA_004143645.1. Taxonomy (NCBI): domain Eukaryota; kingdom Metazoa; phylum Arthropoda; class Insecta; order Coleoptera; family Scarabaeidae; genus Protaetia; species Protaetia brevitarsis. The sequence continues at coordinate 4,812 of RXPK01001868.1, read as the reverse complement.
GCAAAGGTTTTTACGTCCGCATCGGATACACAGAGTTCCCAACGAGACAGAATTAATTCGAGAAGAAGATAGCACCAATAACAATAACGGTAATGGCGTCGTAGCCGTAACAATTCCGAAAGAACAAACGCTAGCTAGTCGAGTCGCCAGTGCATTATTATCCGGACGACGCGCTGTGGTCCGTTATTATCTCGATATCTTTATGTACCAGCTCTTAAATTAAAATAAATTAATGTTGGAGCGCTTAACCTCTACGGTCACAATTGCATTAACGCACATAATCAGTCAACGCTTGTAGTATGTACAGTACAGTTAAGGAATAAAGTATGTGGACTAGTGATGTAGCGAATATTCGCATTCGCATTCGCATTCGCGAATATTCGCATGTTTTTAAATATTCGCATTCGCATTCGCATTCGCAATAAATAATGCGAATATTGCGAATAAAAAAGTTACCTTTTAAAATGGATAATTTAGAAAAAAAAAAGTAATATTTAAATTCATTGAGATTCTAAAACAACCTTTTGGGCACAAATTTGCAGTTTACATTAGAATAACCATCAATAACCTCAAAACTAAACTTGAATTGACAAGAATAAGACGTAAAAGTCGAAATATTCGTTGTACTTGGCTAGTTTCGCTGCGGTGATGGAGACATTTAATTCTCTGCGTGTGCGCATAAACGCTTAATGCAAGTGTTCGTATAGTTGTATTAGTTGTAAATTAAGAGCTAATAGATGGCGTTAGTAAAGTTAAAAAAATTAATATGTGTATTCGCATTCGCATACGTGAATATCTAGTGCACATGTGCGCATTCGCATTCGGGAATGTTTAAAATCACGTATTCGGTACATCGCTATGCCACTGCATGTAATTTTGCTTGAGCCCAGGTTCACAATGACGAAGCTAAGTTCCGTCACCAGTAACAATTTAAGTTGATACACCGTCCCTCAAGTTCAAAAACGCACGGGAATATTTTACATCAAAATTAGCTTTAAAAAGTTTGGAAAATCATTTTTGCGAGTTGTTTTAGTCGTACATCATCCAGTATTAATGTTTGTTAGTGATTCTCTGTTTAAATGTCTTTGTAAATAAGTTTTTCTAAGTACTGTAGTGTCATGTAATCATGTCGGAAAACGTTAGCATTGATACGTTGATGATGTGTGATCATGCGTGACGATGTAGCGAATATTCCATGTTTTTGAATATTCGCATTTGCATTCGCAATAAATATGCAAATAAAAAAATACTGTTAAAATGGATAATTTAGACAGAAAAAAAAGTAAATATTTAAAATTCATTGATATTCTAAAACAACCTTTTGGGCACAAATGAAAATTAAATTGCAATTTATATTAGAATAACCATCAATAACCTCAAAACTAAACTTGAATTGTCAATTTTCAAGAATAACACATAAACAGACGAAACGATTCAGTTATACTTGGCTAATTTCGCTGCGGTGGCGGAGAAATTTAATTCTCTGCGTGTGCGCATAAGCGCTTAAAGCAAGTGTTCATATAGTTGTAAATTGAGAGCTAACAGATGGCGCTAGTAAAGTAAAAAGTAATATTCGCATTCGCACTCGCATTCGCGAATATCTAGGGCACATATTCGCATTCGCATTCGCATTCGCGAATGTGTAAAATCACGCATTCGTTACATCACTAATGTGGACAGTTCTCTAATGCACTGAGATCGAGAATGATTGTCCTGGTCCTGCACTACTTTTCGCGATGTACAAATCAATATTTACATACATCCAACACCTATTGGCAGTAATGTTTATGGACGTTATTTGCATTATATTCTATACGGATTAACTTATACAGATGTGGTGAAGTACGGATAGCGTACAACTACATATACACAGAGATTCAAATGATTGTCAAATCCCGCTCCCAATAGATAGTAACAGGGTGTAGGTATATGCCACGTGTTTGTAATGAAGGTTTGAACTAAGTCAGTGTTGGAACATAAGAAAGTAAACGGATCTGTCATAAATAAGGAAAACGTAACCTATATTTGAACTCGCATTATATAAACGACTATGGATTGGTGTTTCTGCTTGTAAACATGAAATGTAATTAATTTAACTTTACTAAATTATGATTTTACAATTCAGTACTAACTGGTGTTTAACTAAATTTATTTATTAAACTTTAAATTATAAACATACAATTAGTATAATTATTAAGTGACAAAACTGCATCTCTCAGTTCTTCTAGGTAATGCATGCGTTTCTATAGATCCTATTTTTTAGATAGCCGAATATGAAGTAATCTAATGGGGTTAGATCTTGGTGGCCATCTTTGTGTCTAACGAACCTGTCAGCAAAAAAACTGCTGAAGATATTGGCAAGGTTTGTCGAGCTGTATGTTGCTGGAGCATTATCGTGCTGAAAATAACTGCTTCAAGCTCATTTTTCTTGTAACTCTGCAATTAAACAATTCCAACATCTGTTGGTAACGTTGGGCTGCGTTACAGTTTTCCTCGACAGAAAATTGGCCCTATTATTCGTGCCTGGACATAGCTACCAAACTCCAACTTTTACGGAATAGCAATTGCGTGTCTCGAAATTCGTGTGGATTTTCTGCAGACCAGATATAATAGTTTTGTAAATTGATATAGTCTGTTAGATAAAACCAGGCTTTATCCAGAAAAATGATTTGTGTTTAGCAAGTCATCGTCCCTTAAATTGTTATTAAATCAATGACAATATTCCAATCGCCTATCGTGATCTAATGGTAATAATTCCTGTACCGTAGAACTCTTATAGGATGAAAATGTAACTTTCTTTGACAGCTCATTGCGCTGAGAGTGTATGATAAGCCTATAAAATTATAAAATGTAATAAACTATTTCACTTAATCTGTAATATTGATTTTTTACCTGTTGTTGAGCTATTACCACAGATAAATTCCCTTATTTTCTTACAGTATTCAGAAAATACTATTGTTGGTGATATTAGATGTAAATATAAACGATTTGAAAAAAATTATAAGATAAATAATCGAAAGATACTATATACAACACGCACGCCAATGTCGCTAAATGTCAAGAAAATTCATTTGATGTATGAAATTTGTATGTAGCTAACTTCGCTCATTAAATTGGTAATAAGTATAGATAATTTTTTTCCGGAAAACAGTTTTTTTCTTACGACAATCATTTTGAATCATATGGTACATATTGAATGGCAATGCCCCTTCCTAGTGGGTGTCGAATTTTACAATAGTCAGCAGCCATCATTGAAGGTGCACATGCATTACTCTTGTTAGATATTAGTATTTTGCAAGCTTCACTAGTAGGAGATTGGAGGCGTCGTTCTGGAATATAAGGGGGTACTAAGCCTGTTACACATACGGCTATATGCATAAGTGGTTGTAGGGAATATCCTCACTTTTGACAACGACAATGTGTATAAATAAGTTAGCTTTTATTATTATTATCTTCATTCTCTTAGTACTGTATTTCGCTTTATTTTTATTGTGATATTGTATTTTTGATCTCGAAATCTAGAGATCAGAACGTTAACGGAGAATTGTACTATCTCGCTCCAAGACTCGACAAACACTGATATGAAACTAGATACCATGGTATAAGTATATAAGGGGTATGCCTAGCAAGAGGTAGCGAAATAAGACTTTTCTGCGAATGCTCCTCGCGGCATATCGAAGCTATTTAGCATTTCGTAGCGTTTACAGTGTTGTTTCATTAAATCCTAAAGTCAATTTAAATTTCCGCACCAATTTTTAGTGAATTAATTCAACGTAAAGGCATTAAAAACTATTTATGTAGTACAAAATGGTGGGTAATTTTATGTTCCAATGTTGAAGTTACCAACAATAATTGCGGAAAATTTAAATTTGGCTATAAGGGGTGTATAATATTATAAACATTTATTTTTGATTATTTTGTTTTTATTGTTTTGTTGACAATTTTTATTTTAAATATAGTTTCTGAATTATTTTTTTTTTTTATTTTGTATGTACGTATAAATACTACATTTTGAGGTGAGAAGTTAAGTGGCCGTTATACATATTTGTACAAATTTTGTTTGTAGTTCGCTAAATTGTATAAAATGCCTGCTTGTGCGTTAAAAGGATGCTAAAATCACCATTTTTATAATTTTTGATTATCTTTGATTAAATAACTTGTTCCTTTTTTAATTGCAAACGATGTAAACTTTTCTCACAACACAAAGCAGAAATATTTCAAACTGTCTGACTAGCTATGATAAAAAGTTTGTGTTTTAGATTTACAGCACGCGTAATAGTAATTCACACAACACATTTAAATTGGAAATAAACTCTCATATTACATGTTAAAGCATTTAATTAATGTTAACTATCTAAATGTTTAAAGTATTTCTTAAACTTCATTCTACTTTACGGATACTCTTAGCTCATGTTCGCGTCATGTATGTGTTTTCATCGCGCGTCATCACCGCCTGCGCGTGAGCATCAGTGTTGCCAACATATAAAAATTTAATCCGTTAGATGGCGCTTGAAATTCCGCCAGATTTAAAAAGAAAACCGTCAAATATTTGAACCAGTTTGAACTCCATTCCTAGACTTTTGTGTCTACTATGACTTTCCCATACCAGCAATTGGAAAAAAAGATGTTTGAAAAACACCATCATTAATTTTGATATACTTACAATAAATATGGCAAGTACGTTCCAATGAATCTTACTGGATTTGGTGATTATATTGTCTAGCATTAACGGAAGAACATGCTTCCCTGTTTCAAATTCGAATTCAGTTGGAATCGATTTTAGATAATAATGGCGCTACATCAAATGAATTA